>BDJD01006777.1:23549-36190 GCA_002564525.1 Rosa multiflora
TGAAAAAACCGACCGTTGGATGAGTTTATTACAATAAATTATGAGTGTGGTAAAAAATTTAGCCAATTTCACCATATTTTCGAATCCGATCAGATAGGTCAACCGATACGTAGAATATATATATGGACATTAGCACATATTTTATATAGAAGTATAAGAACTTCCACACACACACACACATAGTCATATATATATATATATAAACACATATATATATCTCTATATATATATATATAACACACACAAATATATATATCTTATATATATATCTATATGTGTCTATATATATATAGAGATATATATATTTGTGTGTTATATATATATATATATATATATATATAACACACAAATATATATATCTCTATATATATATAGACACATATAGATATATATATAAGATATATATATTTGTGTGTGTTATATATATATATATATTTATATAGCGCACACATATATATATAAACACACACACAAATATATATATATATATATATATATATATATATCTATATGTGTCTATATATATATTTATTTATAAACACACACACATATGTACATATATATATATATATAAATACACACACATATATATAATATTTTACGGGCTTTTACGGGCCGGGCAGGGTTTTTGCGGGCTTTTGGCGGGCCGGCCCTCGGCTCACCGAGGCGGACTTTTGCGGGTTTTTTGACGGGCCGGGCCGGGTTAAAAGTCCTGCCGGCGGGCCTCCATCGGCCCACTTGATCCGCGGGCTTTTTGATGAGGCCTAGATGATGGGCTTTTCCAGACTCATGGTCTTCTTCTTCAACCTTTATTGAGAGTGGTTCAGAGCATATTGTAGCAAACTTATCGCTGGGAGTCGCTCATCTCTGAAATACTACTACCTTGTAGCTTTTCTCTTCTAGGTTTCAGAACTCGAATTACGGCTGCAGCCTGGAGAATAGTAAATTTTCAGTATTGGTAAGCTCCCAAAACAGAACAAGTTTTGTGCATCCTATTTCTCTATCTATTTCTAATAATTGCTTAGAAATACTCCATTCAGGAGTCCTAATGTTTCTGTTTCTTTCTGGGTCAACATTCGGTATTTGCATGTGATTTTTTAGGAGGTTTTATGTTTTTTCTCTGGCAAAAATTCGTGTGCAGCTTCATGATCAGATTCTCCACTGCATGTACCTACCTGAATTTCCTTAATGAAAAAAAATTTATTTATTGGCATAGCATTTGATTGTCAAGCCCCTTGAGCTAGAATAGGATTAGAAAAGAGTGGTCATGGTAGCTGAAAAGCATTACTGGTTTGGATGTTCTTACTGAAATTACAGGTATTAATCTCCACATTGATTCAGGATCACAGTGTCATATTAAGCAAGCACTGCCTATTTTTTGAACACTTAATTCTGCATACTTTATCCCTCTTTCGTGGTGGTTGTTTTGTGTTTACATGCTCCTTGGTTTTGTGTTCAAGCAGGGCGGCGCGGCAACTTAACATATCCGAGTGGAGTCAAGAGGCTTTGGTTAACAGAAGTTTCCATTCGACCATTATATTGTCCAGTTTGCGTACTGAATTTTCACAAAGAGCATATAACAAAGGCCAAACTTTTACCTGTGTACCATCCATGGCTAATATATCCACGAATAGTATTAGCTTCAAGGCACTGGTGGACAAGCGGAGCAACAAAGTTATCTTCATAGAAACTGATAATGATTTTGTTGATGATCTCTTCAGTTTCTTGACAATTCCAATGGGAACAATCATCAGACTTTCCCGTAAACATTCATTACCAGTGGAAACAGGTTGCATGAACAATTTGTATGTAAAGACATGATGCACGTATTTTCCAGTGTTGAAAATATTGATGCACGTATTTTCCAGACTGGAGCATGTAAAGACATGTTGCTGTGTCCTCGCAGTGGGGCTGAACTTCATTGCAAAAATCTCAAATTGAAGATTAACAATGGTGAGCCCACACAGTACTTTTTGTGCTCTGAGAATTGCACCTGCAGATATAACTTATTTAGTCATTACAAAGATGTTCTTTGTGAGTGTGGAGAACCCATGGATAATGAGATACCTCTTTCAGTGGGAAAGTTGAAGAAATCCTCTTCTGCAGATGGTGGAGTGTTCTGTAAAGGACTAACCAGATTTATAATTACTGATGATCTAGAAGTGATGCCACCATCAAGTTCGGTGATCTGTTCTTTATTTACTAGCTTAAAGTCATGGATGCTAGGAGTTGGTGAGGTAATAGAATTGTTGACTTGTTATGCTCTATTTTCTTTTGTTGGTACAAATTTTCTCATCCTATCTCTTATTTCCAGGTTTTGGAAATGCTTGTATGCTCATTAGTATTTAGTATCAAAGATGCCTTTGTTAGAAACTCTTTTGAAGCTTAAATCACAACCAAACTTGAGCAATTAATATCCAAATCAAGGAATTGGTATTCATTGTATTGAAACTCAAACATTAGGAGGCTGTATGAATGAGGAAGACACCATTTCTGTTAAGCTTATTATTTGCAAATCTCAGAAGATTGTTTGTTATGCAGAAGCAGGGGAGGATTTTGTCAATTTACTTTTCAGTTTCTTGACCGTTCCACTTGGGTTTATAATAAAACAGATCCAGGATAGGTCGTCCTCTTTGAAAGGAAGCATTGAGCATTTGAGCAGCTGTACAAGAGTGTCGAGGATCTTGATGATGAATTCTTCAAATCAAATTACCAGAAGGAAATTTTACTCAATCCGAATCTTTACCCTGGTTTTTGCTATGAGAACCGTCTTTTAGGAATTGAGTATGGCCTGGAGACCTCAAATTATTATGCAAGCTACTCGACATGTTTCAGTAATTCCTTCACAAAAGTGGTGAGTGGTGACTACTGAAAAAGACTTTGTTCCTTCCTGTCCTTCTTACATGCCATCAGTGACTAATGTCCCACTTAAACTCAAGTATTGCGAGACTCAATATGATGCCGTACGTGATCAAGGATTTTTGAATGGACCGACAATGTTTACAATTACTGATCGACAATCTGATCATAAGGCCCATATCTCCTCTATTTGGCCTTTCTGTTTTAAACAAAATGAAGGTACCATTCACTGATATTGAGGAGCAAATTGTGCAGGTTGGAAAGGAGGAGGTCAGTTATTGCTTATATTTTCTATTTGTCATTTCAATATAGTCATCATATTGCACCTAACTCATTTTCTTTGGTACTTCAACATCAAATGACTGCATTTTACCTTCTGCATTTCTATTTTGAAACTTCAGGTATTCTTACTTAGCAAGATTGGGTGTTATCTAATACTGTAATTGTTGTTTTTCTGTTGTGCTGTTACTTCTGCAGGCTTTTCGCCTTCTGGTAACATCTTTTCTTTGTGACTGTTCTCTCACCAGCGTTTTCCTTAGGCAGCCAAAGAGCAAATTCAAACAATGACCAAAGCAGGCTTTTCGCCTTTTGGTAACATCTTTTCTTTGTGACTCTTCTCTCATCAGCGTCTTCCTTAGGCAGCCAAAGAGCCAACAATGACCAAAGTTCAGTTATCTAATGTAAGAGCCAGATGATGCTTTTGATACTGGAACTCAACAATTGTTATTTGCATAAAGCATGCCCGTACCAGTTATATATACTGGAAATCATGTGCTTCACAACACCAATGATTGTGATTCTGTCATTGTATACACATGTAAGCAAGTCTTCCTTTATATTGTTGTGCAGTATTTAAAATGTTGTGCGAGATTACTAAGTGCAATGTATTCTTTAGTTGGATCTTCAAACCTACAAGATTTGATAAAAGGTATCAGAGTTGGTTGTTCAACTGTGTGACTAAGTACAGCACATGACAACTGTGGAAGTGCACATCAACCTCAAATGTGGATGGGGAAGGATGCATAAATGAATTATCTGTGATTCATTCTAGTTCAGTGCACGGTCTCATGCTTATCGAAGTAGAATGTAATAGATTATGGTACATATGTTTGGAAGAGTAAATTTTCGATTCTAACTTAAGTAGATTATGGCATATCTACTTTTTTGGAGAACAGTATTTGGGAGGGGGGCACTACTAGCAAAATAACAATACACACGGATTTACTGTAATTAAAAGCCACAGAAATCCGTGTGAAATAGATATACTAACAGAAATCCGTGTGAAATGAGCATAATCGGGCCCACAATAATTTATACAATAACAATATCAACGGAAATCCGTGTGAATATACAATAGTAACAGATGTCTATGTAAATGATAAAATATTTTTACACGGATATCTGTGTGTAGATCAATTCACACAGATTTCTGTGTGAAAATCCGAAATTAGTTTATTTCGAAATAATTAATTTTTTATGTTATGTGAATTATGGAGGGACGGATTTCCGTTACAATAAGTATTTGATACAAATATATGTGTGAAAAGAACATAATTGAGCCCTACAGTGATTTATACCATAACAATATCGACGGAAATCCGTGTGAATAAACAATAGTAACAGATGTCTATGTAAATGATAAAATATTTTTACACGGATATCTGTGTGCAGATCAATTCACACAGATTTCTGTGTGAAAATCCGAAATTAGTTTATTTCGGGATCATTAATTTTGTTTGTTATGTGAATTACGGAGGGACAGATTTCCGTTATAATAAGTATTTGATACAGATTTCTGTGTGAAATGAGCAATACACACGGATTTCCGTGTGAAAATGTTGACACAGATATCCGTGTGAAAAGAACAATGAGTTACAGAATTCCATGTGAAAAAGGAGACTACACACAGAAATCCGTGTGAATAAACAACAGTAACTGATGTCTGTGTAAATACTAAAACCTTTTCACACGGATATCCGTGTGAAAAGAACAATTAGCTACAAAATTCCGTGTGAAAAAAGTATATGTGTATATAAGGTTAACCACTTATTTGATATTGAAAGAACGGCGGATTGAGTTAATTTTTTTTACACCGTACCTATTAATATGCTATAAATAGATGAGTAATGTCAAATTTATCAATTTTTTATTTTTATTTTTTGGATTGCACAAAATTCTTATATGTCTACTAATGTGGTATAACTAGTTTATTAGTTATAATGAAAAGTATACCTTCCATAAGCAACAATGCGTGGGAAATAGACTTTATCAAAATCGACTGTAGGATGTTATCATGATAAGAATAAATGGTTGTGTTCAAAATTTCAGCTATTTTCGTCGTCGTTTGGGTTTCGATCTAGTAGTTCAACCCTAAACCTTAAATACTACATAAAACTAATATGCTCATCACCGCTCACTCGTATCTTATTTTTTTGATCTGTAAACTCTCATGCTCTCATGGGTAAAAGCTATATCAACTAATGTAAAAATTTCTGAAATTTTATCTCCTCAAGGGTCGGCTTCCCTTAGGGAAGTAGAACCGTTTAAAGGGTTGACCGGTTTTTGGTACAGACATCTGTGTGAAATGAGTAACACACACGGATATCTGTGTGAAATGTTAACACGGAAATCCGTGTGAAAAGAACCATTAGCTACAAAATTCCGTGTGAAGAACTCTATTAGCTACAGAATTCCGTTACAATAAGTGTTTAATACAAAATTATCTGTGAAATGAGCAACACACGAATATCTGTGTGAAATGTAGACACGGATATCTGTGTGAAAAGAAAAATTAGCTACTAAATTCTGTGTGAAAAAAATAGAATAGAGACAGAATTCCGTGTGAGAAAGTCTTTAACATGATAGTTATATATTACTGAGATAAATACACACAGATGTCAGTGGTAAATATTTATGTATCTCACACAGATTTTCGTGGTAAACGTTTTCCCGCTCACTTATTTGGGGATCCGGTTCCTCTAAAGTGAGCAAATCATAAATTTCGTAAAGTTCATAAAATCTCCAACCTCAATGTAATCTAATGGCTAGAAAGATATCCACGTCACTTAGAATTCTTTGACTTTTTTTTGGAAGAAATTTTGTTTTTTTACATTAATCTTATTTAATTAATTTTTATTTTTGGGCCAATTCAATCTTCATCTTGCTCCCTGCGTTTCTTTATCTACGCATCAATGGATTTCTCAAAACAGAAAAACTAGGGAGATCGATCCATGGTCATGGGTGGATAAAAACTAAATAACAATTGCAATTGTCTTCTCAAACCAGTATAATCCACACATTAAGACTCTTGCATGCAGCCAACAGATGACACACAAAAATATAAATTAGGGATCGAATTTTTGGGGAAATTCATGATGACACACAAAAATATATATTAATGTTAACTGACGTGGATATCTTTCTAACCATTAGATTACATCGAGGTTGGAGATTTTATGAACTTTACGAAATTCATGATTTGCTCACTTTAGAGGAGCTGGATCCCTTATTTGGAACAAATTCAATTTCCCTCCCCTTGTAGATTTAGACTTTTAGTCTCACACGCTGTCTCTCTCTCTGACCCTTTTCGGTTTTTCCCTCTCTCATCTCTCCCTCACCTGCAAACCAAGAAAAACAGAAAGCCTCAAGTTTAAAGCAGACCTCACTGACCGTAACTCACCTCCACCATCACGGACCTCACCGACCTCCGACGAGTTTAAAGCAGCCTCCTTGACTTCCGGCAACAATCGACGCGCCGATGCTGCTCACTTCCACTGTCAAGCACCGCCTCCCTCCACTCCATTGGCATAGCCGAACCAGATTGCTCGCCTTCAGCGTCAAGCACCGCGTCCCTACAGTCCATCCTTCCCTCTTCTCTGTGCCGGCAGGCTTGGGCTAAGTTCTGAACATGAGTTGTGGTGCAGTCGGCGAGCGAAGATGTGAGTTGGGTTTTTGGTGGAATTGAGATTGGTTTATGGAAATGATTTGAGATTTTGATTACTGGGTTTGTTATGGTTTTTGCAGCTTAATCTTGGTGTGGATGAGAGTATACTCTGTCTGTATTGAAGAAAGATGGGAAAGCTATTGTTGGGGAGGCCACCATTGAGGTCAGTTGGTGTTTATTATAGTAATTTGTTGCTGATTTGAAGATTAACATTAAAGTGTTAGTTTTGTTGTCTTAAAGGCTTGAGCTTTTTGTAGAATGAATTAGCAATGTGTATCAAGCTAGCAACTTTTCTTTATATGAGTGTGTTAGTTTTTGAATTCTTTGGTGTTTGATGAAAATTTTAGAGGCAGATGCATAGTTTGTTGTGGTTCAGTCGTCAAAGCTCCGGCGATCGCTTTGGCCTATCGAAACCCTCAGTGGCTGCCGGAGGCGCCAAGTGGTTCTCTCCTCTTCCGTGGCTCAGGAGGTGCACTCCTATAAGTTCGCTCCGAACGATGTCGTTCTGTACCAGTACGAAGCCTGCCCTTTCTGCAACAAGGTTAGAGGTGAGCAGTGGAAATTGAAATTCGAATTTTCGTTTCACAATACCTTGTTTGGTTGCTTTCTTTATGTTGAAATTTGAATTCAAGTTCCTGCTTTCAGTGGAGTAATTGATCCTCATTTCCAAATTTAAGTTTGGATTCACTTGTTGTTTTTGCTCTGAAATTTTTCTGTATCTCAGCATTTTTGGACTATAATAACATTCCGTACAAAGTTATGGAGGTTAATCCCATGAGCAAAAAGGAGATCAAATGGTCTGATTACAAGAAGGTGCCGATATTGAAAGTTGACGATGAACAGATGGTGGATTCTTCAGGTTCTTGTGTCTTCCGTTATCGGATTGTAATTAGTAATTTGTTATCTCTAAATTTCATTTTTGGAGTTCGCTGTGTTTTGTTAAATATCCGAGTTTTGTTTGCGCAGATATTATTGATAAGCTATTCCAAAGAATCAATCCTGAGAACAGTGTTGTTGATAGTGAGGAAGAAAAGAAGTGGTGCTAGTAAGTCGTTTGCTTCCACTATTGAACTTTGTATACATTCATGCACCAATCTTACAAGAGACATCCTGTTTTAATTGTTTGATGCATTTGTTTGTATTTCTCAGGCATTGGTGATTATGTGTTTTTCGGCATGATTAATAACTGATTGCTTGTGATGTAGGTGGGTGGATGATCACTTGGTGCATGTTTTATCACCAAACATATATCGAACTCCTTCAGAAGCTCTTGAGTCATTTGATTATATAACCAGTCACGGTATGATATCAGATCGATCCTGAATTCATGTACTGTATTCATTTCACAAGAACATCCCATATGCACAGTTTATTCATGAAAAACATTTGTGCTTGCCTTATTCTACTATACATTGTATTGTTTATTGGATTGAATGTTTATGATTGCTCAATTCATGAACCATATGTTTACTTCCTTTTTTAAAGCTTTTTTTGAGATTCAAATTACTTCTGTAGAAGAACTTTATAACAAAACATAATCTGTGGAACCTCTACAGCAAGACATTCTCACAAGCTTTTAGTTCTTCTGTTCATTGCACTTTGGACTTAACACTTCGGCACTTCCTTAACACTAATCTGCAGGCTACTGCACCTTTGGATGGTGCTGGAATTCATTATGTTCATTATCAGCACATCCACACTCCTTAATGTTAACTCCTTTAATCTAATTTGGCAGTAACTATTCTTAAATCTCTTAAAACATCCTTTTACTTGCAGGGAATTTCAGTTTATCTGAAAGGCTAGTAGCCAAGTATGGTGGAGCTGCAGCAATGTATTTTGTATCAAAAAAATTGAAGAAGAGACACAATATCACCGATTCTCGTGCAGCTTTATATGGAGCTGCAGAGACTTGTGTGGATGCTCTGAAAGGCCGGCAGTTTCTTGGTCAGCTCATCAGAATCTGATATTTGATTAATTAATACTAATTCTATGATTAGAACTGTAATAATTGGATGACCTTGTCGTTTAACAGGTGGGTCAACTCCTAACTTGGCTGATCTTGCTGTATTCGGTGTTTTGAGGCCGATTCGGTTCAAGCAGCGATGATAGGCTCGTGTTCGAATTCGAATGGTGACTGAAAGGGTTGGTTTCACTTACCATTATCTAGTTTGATGGTTATGTTGTTGTCTACTTTGAGTTAGTCCTCAAAGCATTTTGATGGAAATTATTCTTGGCAAGGATTATGTTGTTAAAGGGGGAAACTCTTAGTGATATTCCACCTTCAACAACAATGTATTGTAGAAAGCAGCCTTGATTTTTGTAATCCAAGAATTTACTTTGGTACGAAATGTATTTTGCTAGGAATGTAAATAACATCTTGCTAAGAATGTAAAGTTTAATATTTTCGATTGAGTTGTGGATTTGTTCACTTCATTGTAAATTTCCCAAGTATATTTATTGTACAGAAATCAAAACTATTATTATGTTTGGGTTGCAAATAATTAGTAGATTTTTTTTTTTTAAATACTGTCACTATTACACACAGAAATCGGTGACAATTAGGGTACATGGATCTCGCACAAAAATCTGTGTCAATAAGGTTATAGGTTTTGACACAGAAATCCGTGTGAAACACATTTGCCACAGTAATCCGTGTGAAATACAGTTTATGCATTTAGCACAGAAATTCGTGTGAAATAGAGTTGTTCACGCGGATTGCCTTCCATTTCGGTAATTTATATTTATGGAATTATAGTGGGGCCCACGTAACCTTTTCACACGGACAACATAATCCGTGTGAGATGAGTATTACCCCCCTCCAAACCACACGGTAACTCAATCTGTGCGTGTACCGTGGGTAAAAGCTATCACACACGGAAATCCGTGTGAGAAAGTCTTGTTACCCACAGATTAAAATCTGTGGGTGATTGTTGTTTTGCTAGTAGTGGGGGGGGGGGGGGGGGAGGCAGGTTCCCCCGGCCCAGGAACTTTATGATCGACTGTTTGCCTCGATTACCCGAGGCAGGCCTTGGCAAGAGCCCAACTAACATCTGGGCCCCGAGCCGGTTACAATTCGGAGTAGACAGACCCCGCAACGTCCCAAAGTCCACACTACCACACTGAAGTGGTCAGGCGGTAGGATCCGCAGGCATCCGCAATCAAGCCTCGAGATGACTTAGATACCTATGAATTTGGCCTGTTTCACCAGCGTTTACATGGGCCCCGCAAGACCCTGGCACTTAGCAACCTACCAACAAAGGATAAATTGAAAAACTCTGGGGCTCGAACCTTGAATGGGGGTGCCAACCAAGGCAAGAACCTTGCTTTTGCCAACCCTGCCAACCCTTGTTGGCTTATGGCATATCTACTTAAGTTAACAATATGTACTATTTCCTTAACACCTAAACTCTGCCATGGTTTTGCCCTTAGTTCTCTTAAAGTGGGAATTGAAAAGAACAGAACAATTCCCCCTATAACCAGGTAAAGCTCAATCTATCCCAAATTAATCAATGTTGAAATTCATTAGAAACAGAGCTATAAATCCTTCTCAGAAGTATATGAACATACAAAGTCTAGCCATCGGCAGAGAAACCTAAAAGTTCATTTGATAATTTTGCAAAGGTAAGAAAACTTTTCTTATTGTTTATTTGTATGCATACAATTGTGAAGTAAAAATTGAGTTGAAAAATGGAAATCTAAGTGATTGTCAACCATTAACCACCACGATAGTGTTTGGCTTCCAAAAAAATATCCTTGACAATTTGATATTCACAGTTGACCTGTAAAAATAGATAATTAAGAGCACCACTAAAATCATTGAAGAGAAGTATTGTAATGCAGGGGAAAAGATATGTCAATTCAGTGAAATCACTGGGATATTTGATATGTCACTCTATTTCACATGTAGCACTACCAGTCTACCATCAGCAAACTTACTAACGGAAGAAATAAACACTTACTATGATTGGGTTCCTTCTATCCTGCTAAAATTCTATTCTTTATTTCAAAGTCTCCAAATAACATATAACTAATTAACATCACTTGAAAGATGCAAAGAAAAAGATCAGTGACAAAGATAAAGCATAGAAAAGAAGTAGGGCCGGGTAATCATTAACTTATACTAAAAGCTATTATAATCTAATAATCTATAACATAGTCATGAAGCTCAAGCCAAAAAATTGCCAGCATATGTCTTGGATTAAGATATAAATCAAAACTTAAGAGAAACAAAGAAACCATAGCAAAGGCAGAGAGAAAGACAGCTATAGAATCGAAGCCAAAAACCATTAAATTCCATATAAAGACACAAAATTTTGAATCTACCTTGTCAGGCGATCCTTAACTAAGCTTTGCAAGAACCAGCACTATACCACAAAGTTAAACAGACGACAATTCATTAACTGTCGTCTGAATGAAAAAGTTGCTGTTGTCTAGTAGCCTATTGTCTGATTGACCTCATTCAGACGACAGTTAAAAACCATTGTCTGTTCAAAATTCACACAACATATATAGCTAAGCATGTGTCGTCTGAATATTTCTAAATGAAAATAATTAGGTTAAACTATTGTCTGTTGCAAACTCACACAACAGTTCATTTATTGACTGTTGAGAAACATTATATTACATCAACAGTTTTAGGACAACTGTGTTGTGTGTGATGAATCTCAGACAACAACAACACAACTATATGATGTTTGAAATGAATATCATACCACACTGTTGGAATGACTCTGCTGTCTGACATGAATCTCTAACAAGTGTTAGTGTTGTTTTTGTTGTGTTTTATGTAAGTAAAACATAAGAAGATTTAGGAATATGTCGTCTGATAGGAACTCAGACCACATATAGTAATTTGTTTGTGTTGTAGGATTTGCAAAAGGTATAACAGTCAGCTTGTGATGCCCCGGAAATTCGTATTTATTTTCCGAGGAATTTTCGGAATCTAATTTGTGGTTATTGGACGGTTTCGTGGCTCGTGGACGGAGCGGAAGTGTTTCGGATGAATTTTTAGTTGAAGAATATGGTTTTAGGGGGGGCACAATGGTTGACTTTTTATTTGTTGACTTTCACGAAAGTCATAGAGTGCGTAGATACGAGTTCGTGGAATGTGGAACGAGGAAATCGGAAATCGGAGTTCGTATGTGGACATCGTGGTCTGCGGAAGTTTTGGATATTTTTAGAAATCACTATAAATAGAAATTTCCCTTTAGGGAAATTCACTATTTTGATTTGGGTTTCTATTTCCGGAAATCAGAACTCTATGTTCTCTCTCTTCTTTGCGTCAAACCCGACCCGGATTTTCCGGCGATCTCCTGCAACCTCTAGCGGCGGGACGGGGCAGACCGACTCGCCTCCTTGTTCTAGTCCTCCTGGTGGTGGCCTCTAGCATCGATTCTAGGTCACAGTGGTGCAGCAACACAGTGAACTTGAGTGCAGTTGGACCCGATTGGAAATCCTAGTTCCGGCAACGTCATGGCTTCAAGTTTTCTGGGTTGAGTTCGTAAAAGCCTCCCTGATCAATCTGCGGTGTTTGTTTTCATCGATTTACGTTGGAATCAGATCAACTCAAGGTGAACAGTTCACGGCTACTTGTGGCGGAGATCTAGGCCGTGTTGGCTTGAACCGCAGGAATTAAAGTTGATCTATTTGGTGTGTTCTTGACATTTTGGACTGTTGGATTAATCTAGTTTTGAGTTTTGGCCGATGGTGGTTGTGCCACCGATTGTGGCAGCGTTTTTGGCGGCTTTCCGGCCATGTGTTGGATAGTTTCTAGTATTATATATCATCTACTAGTCGATACGAGCATTCCGATATATAATACGTAATTTTTGGAGATCGT
>BDJD01006781.1:0-14483 GCA_002564525.1 Rosa multiflora
AGAGTCCCGCACTGGATAGAAAATATTTATATATAGATAGATTGAGTCCCGACTTTTTAGGGTTTGGGACCAAAACCATCAATTCCGAAGGGCAGATAGGTAGGTCCCACGCTCCCACAAGTGGACGATCCAGAAGATACCAAAGCGTATGATATTGATTAGTAACCATCGATCCCCCAGGCCCACCGTACCTAATTGTTTATCTCTCTACACAATCTTCTGAGATGACGCGGTGGGTCCCAGGTTCGTGCTTGTCATCATTCACGTGCTCAAACTAGAAGAAGGTGGGATTGCAGCAACGCAGCGTAGTTGCGACGCAGGGGATAATTCTTGGTCAAATATTTTTAATTATGATTAATTAAGTAATTAAGCAGTACAGTTGAACTGAGAATGACGTGCTTGCTTGAGGCTCAAGTTGATTATTATTTAATTAACAAAGAGACCGAAACTCTGTTGTATCTTTCAATTATGAAAACAAATTGCCTTACAATGCTGCTCATTAAGAGTTTTTCTAAGATTTCATGAAAATAAAAAAACTAGTATATCTTTATTGATAATAAATTTATCACATGTTAAATAGAAGTTTAAAAGAACATATTTTACTCGCTAAGACATGCAATTACTATACATACATATGTTTTTTTTAAATGTAATAAATGCAATTACATAACTTTTAATCTCAAAATTTAGATTGAAAGTTGCATGATTGCATGCAATATGTATTGTTATGAAAATCGAAACTCCATTGAGGTCTTAGATCCAATATTAGTGGTTAAAGGACTCTCTTTCTCATAATTTTCTGACAGTACACATGTTTAATTAGTGAAGTAAGAGATATGATTAGTGTTCATTTGGCATGGGAGGACATAACAGTTCCACGTAAAAGGGTTTTTGATATGGACCATGATTTTTTAATTTGGATGAGATATTTTGGTATAGACTATAAATTAGGCTGGGCCAGCTACCTCCAAGTTACATCTTCATCTCCATTAGTTACAATCCTTTAGGCAAGGAAACAAGAAAAGTACAATACTTGGTTTGGTCACTATTTTGGCCTCCCAAAGCATCATTTCCAGAAAGAAAATGATAAATTCGAAATGTTATATAATTAGTTATTAGTATTCTGTTATTTTATTATAATGAAAATGTTAATTGAGTTTCAATTATTTGTTTCACGCACAATAGCTGATGTTACAAGTGATGAAGTTATTGATCAATCATCCATGTCCAAACAACTTAGTCATGCTCATGGGAGCTAGAGCTAGAAGTGATATGATTTTCTTTTGTATATTAACTGGCTAGATGATATTATTGCAAATTTTCAATAATACACATAGTTAATTAGTACTATGAATACTATTATGCATCTTGTCAATCAACATCATCAACATTGTAACAGTTTGTGAACAAACCAAAATGAATCACACATTACACGAGTACTATGATGAATCAATTATCAAGTATATGGCAAATTATGCTGTAATGCTTCATTCTAATGACATCACGCACACACACCGGTGATAGTTTGCAGTTCAATTCTTTTAACGAGAATGAAATTCACATTCTCAATTTTTATCTATATAAAAAGGCAACACTTAAGATGTTAAAAAAATATATATGAAGTGTGGATTGTAAAATTGAAAATGTGAATTTCGATCACTCATGTTTTTTTGTTAACAGAAAATGGAAAAGTTAATTCATAATCTCTACCAATTAACATAACTCTGTTTATTATTATGTTTATTTTTTTAATGAGATTATGATTATTTTGAATTGAAATATTACAAATACGATGATCTTTAAGTGAAATGATATACTCATTTAATAATACATCCTAAATAATATATACATTTACAAGACACCTTCTCAAAATATATTGAACATCAATACCACATACCAAAAAGTATACTATACATAATGCATGCATTGATCCAACCCATACAAAATATGGTTGCTAATGAAAAAGAGCAGAAAGAAATTTTTTTTTTTTCATTTGTTTTTCTCCTTTCGTTCTTTTGTTTTTTGAATATGAAAAAACAAATGAGTTCATGCGCGTGTGGCCCACTTGCCCTCGCTCTCTCTCTCGCTAACCCCATTTGCCTCTTTTGCTTCAATATCAGCCTCCCGTACTATTACACCGAGGTTGACACCAATTTTTCTAGCTTATCTTTTTCTTCTTCTTCTTCTCTCTTTTGATTCTTTTTCCACTCTCTCTCTGCTCTCTCTCTCCCACTGTCTCCTGCAACTGTGCTTTGACGCGACTAAAGCTTTCCATTCCCTCCTTCAAAAACTACTACGCGTCCTTTCCATGTCACCAAAACCCTAATTACTAATTACCATCTCTCTCGCCGACGCCTACCTTCTTCTAATTCATGCTCGCTTCGCCCTCCCAAGTCCAATCCACTCTACGACGTCGTCCGATCCACCTCCGCCTCCATGGACGGCGACAAGGACACACGCGATCCGGGACTCACCGACTTCCCCACCGAGCCGAGCTGGGACAGTCCTTACTTCTTCAGCAACGATCGTGACACCACCGTACTAAGCGAATTCGGGTGGAATTTCAGCCCCGACGACCAGATCGGCGCCGACGACAGGTCCGATTTGGCGGGAAGCAGCACTACTACTACTCTCGCGGAACAGTTTCCAGAAAGAAGCAGTAATACTAACTCCGACCCGGCCCCCGTGGTCGGATCTGTTTCGTCAAGCTCTACAGAGGATCCGCCGGAGAGGTCTACTGGCTCCGGCTCCGGCGGCACACCACCTCCCGAGACACCGTGAGTGATCATCATCATGCATATGCATATAGATATATACAATCCCTGTGTTCATATAATGGCTTGATTAGTAATTAACCTGCTTTTGCGTGTGGTAAAAAGTGACAGATTTTTATCATTAGTTAAATCGGCAAAAGGCGAAGAAAAGTAAGCCAGTGCAAATCGGAGAGATTTGATCGTCCGTACGGTTGTAGAAAAAGTAGAAAACTGGTCTAGGTCATAGTAAAAAGCCTCATGCAAGTTGAGGCAGAGTGGGGAAGGAGAACAGGGGTAGGGTAATGCAAATTGAGCAAAATGAGGGGGGGGGTTCTTTTTCTGGATTATGATTCTTTTTTTGGGTTGGGTTGTCGAACACTAGTGCCGTTATTGCGGCGGCAATGGCGTGCTATATCTTTTCACGCTTTCTGGGAATCATTTTTCCGTCCTCTTTTTCTCGTAAAAATGTAAAATACGTGAATAAGGGCATGCGCTTGTCCTGTAATTTTATTTTTTCTTTCTATGGGGGAACAATAATTTTACATGCTCTTTCTTGGTCTAGTTTTCTTTTATTTTCTTGAGGTTTCTTGTGTTCGATCAGACGCATGCATGTGACGTAGTGCATGACATAATGCTTGTCAAGAAAGTGTTTTGCGTGATCATAATTCTTTGATGGGATTCTTCTTTGTTCTGTGGTCCAAATATTTTGGATTGCTTCCTAATAATTAATCAAGATTCAAGGCTTATAATTACATGTACCATACTATATTTCCACTTCTGACATCTACATTTTGATGATCTTAGCTAAGCTTTTAGCTCGGAATGCATTAACTCTGTTTTATAAACTTGAAT
Source organism: Rosa multiflora (assembly GCA_002564525.1). NCBI lineage: Eukaryota > Viridiplantae > Streptophyta > Magnoliopsida > Rosales > Rosaceae > Rosa > Rosa multiflora. Next base: position 3,606 of record BDJD01006781.1, read on the forward strand.
AAATATGCCCACTTAGGGTTCCACTTAGTTTGGTTACACATTAAATCAAGTAAGGATTTAAAATGTGTGTGCCTAATTAATTTAAGTTATCTTAAGTACCTTAAAAGTTCTAATTTGGGATTTAATTAGAAGTTAAATATTTAAGAGGTCGTCGGGGTGTCTGATGCTTTCTTCGTTTTTATTAGCTACTTATAACTGTTATGAGCATTGTAAGGTTGCACCTGTATGCTTAGTTTTTCAACCTCTTTTATGACGGATCATATTATGAAAGTAGGTGACCGGAGAAGATTTATTTTAGATTACAACTATTACAAACTCACGAACATAATACGTAATGGAAATGCATCCTTTTCAGTTTTCCTTTTCTCTTTCCTTTGGATTTTCAAGTTTTGTTTTTTTATTGTGACAGTTGTAGGTAAAATATTTTGTAGGAGTAGCACTACGAAGGTGAATAAAAAGAAGGGGCAGAAGCGAATCCGGCAGCCAAGATTTGCGTTTATGACTAAGAGTGAAGTTGATCATCTCGAGGATGGCTACCGTTGGCGGAAATATGGACAGAAGGCTGTTAAGAATAGCCCATATCCAAGGTAAATTTTGAATTCGTTTGTAGTGTCATCATTGAGAATTAGTACTGCTTATATATCCTCGGATGTTTTTGCCTTTGTCACGCAGGAGCTACTATCGGTGCACAAATAGCAAATGCACTGTGAAGAAAAGGGTTGAACGTTCCTCTGAAGATCCAACGACGGTAATTACGACGTATGAAGGGCAACACTGTCATCATACCGTTGCATTTCCCCGCGGCGGCGGGGGAGTGAATATTATTAGTCATGATCAATCTGGCTTTGCCGCAGGAAGCCAGTTAATGCAGCTTCCTCCAGTTGCGCAGTTCATGCATTATCCAACTTCAATTCAACCCAGATCACAAATTAGTCCAACTCATAATTTGACAGTAGGAGGGTCGCAGTCGCACCGATTAGTCCGGGCTGGCGGTACTCATTACCATCATGATCAAGCAGCTGGGGGATCCCAGTGCATTATTAATCCAAATCATGAGCCACTCCCAGTAGTACCAGTTCCTACAGATGAAGGGCTTCTTGGGGACATTGTACCTCCTGGAATGCGTAATCCGTTCGATGGATAAAATGGTAATTAATTAAACACCATATAATTAGACCATTATTCAAAACAATTTAATGAAATTAGTGATTAACAAATATATATATATATATATATATATATATATATATGTTAATCACTAATTTCATTAAATTGTTTTGAATAATGGTCTAATTATATGGTGTTTAATTAATTACCATTTTATCCATCGAACGGATTACGCATTCCAGGAGGTACAATGTCCCCAAGAAGCCCTTCATCTGTAGGAACTGGTACTACTGGGAGTGGCTCATGATTTGGATTAATAATGCACTGGGATCCCCCAGCTGCTTGATCATGATGGTAATGAGTACCGCCAGCCCGGACTAATCGGTGCGACTGCGACCCTCCTACTGTCAAATTATGAGTTGGACTAATTTGTGATCTGGGTTGAATTGAAGTTGGATAATGCATGAACTGCGAAACTGGAGGAAGCTGCATTAACTGGCTTCCTGCGGCAAAGCCAGATTGATCATGACTAATAATATTCACTCCCCCGCCGCCGCGGGGAAATGCAACGGTATGATGACAGTGTTGCCCTTCATACGTCGTAATTACCGTCGTTGGATCTTCAGAGGAACGTTCAACCCTTTTCTTCACAGTGCATTTGCTATTTGTGCACCGATAGTAGCTCCTGCGTGACAAAGGCAAAAACATCCGAGGATATATAAGCAGTACTAATTCTCAATGATGACACTACAAACGAATTCAAAATTTACCTTGGATATGGGCTATTCTTAACAGCCTTCTGTCCATATTTCCGCCAACGGTAGCCATCCTCGAGATGATCAACTTCACTCTTAGTCATAAACGCAAATCTTGGCTGCCGGATTCGCTTCTGCCCCTTCTTTTTATTCACCTTCGTAGTGCTACTCCTACAAAATATTTTACCTACAACTGTCACAATAAAAAAACAAAACTTGAAAATCCAAAGGAAAGAGAAAAGGAAAACTGAAAAGGATGCATTTCCATTACGTATTATGTTCGTGAGTTTGTAATAGTTGTAATCTAAAATAAATCTTCTCCGGTCACCTACTTTCATAATATGATCCGTCATAAAAGAGGTTGAAAAACTAAGCATACAGGTGCAACCTTACAATGCTCATAACAGTTATAAGTAGCTAATAAAAACGAAGAAAGCATCAGACACCCCGACGACCTCTTAAATATTTAACTTCTAATTAAATCCCAAATTAGAACTTTTAAGGTACTTAAGATAACTTAAATTAATTAGGCACACACATTTTAAATCCTTACTTGATTTAATGTGTAACCAAACTAAGTGGAACCCTAAGTGGGCATATTTATTCAAGTTTATAAAACAGAGTTAATGCATTCCGAGCTAAAAGCTTAGCTAAGATCATCAAAATGTAGATGTCAGAAGTGGAAATATAGTATGGTACATGTAATTATAAGCCTTGAATCTTGATTAATTATTAGGAAGCAATCCAAAATATTTGGACCACAGAACAAAGAAGAATCCCATCAAAGAATTATGATCACGCAAAACACTTTCTTGACAAGCATTATGTCATGCACTACGTCACATGCATGCGTCTGATCGAACACAAGAAACCTCAAGAAAATAAAAGAAAACTAGACCAAGAAAGAGCATGTAAAATTATTGTTCCCCCATAGAAAGAAAAAATAAAATTACAGGACAAGCGCATGCCCTTATTCACGTATTTTACATTTTTACGAGAAAAAGAGGACGGAAAAATGATTCCCAGAAAGCGTGAAAAGATATAGCACGCCATTGCCGCCGCAATAACGGCACTAGTGTTCGACAACCCAACCCAAAAAAAGAATCATAATCCAGAAAAAGAACCCCCCCCCTCATTTTGCTCAATTTGCATTACCCTACCCCTGTTCTCCTTCCCCACTCTGCCTCAACTTGCATGAGGCTTTTTACTATGACCTAGACCAGTTTTCTACTTTTTCTACAACCGTACGGACGATCAAATCTCTCCGATTTGCACTGGCTTACTTTTCTTCGCCTTTTGCCGATTTAACTAATGATAAAAATCTGTCACTTTTTACCACACGCAAAAGCAGGTTAATTACTAATCAAGCCATTATATGAACACAGGGATTGTATATATCTATATGCATATGCATGATGATGATCACTCACGGTGTCTCGGGAGGTGGTGTGCCGCCGGAGCCGGAGCCAGTAGACCTCTCCGGCGGATCCTCTGTAGAGCTTGACGAAACAGATCCGACCACGGGGGCCGGGTCGGAGTTAGTATTACTGCTTCTTTCTGGAAACTGTTCCGCGAGAGTAGTAGTAGTGCTGCTTCCCGCCAAATCGGACCTGTCGTCGGCGCCGATCTGGTCGTCGGGGCTGAAATTCCACCCGAATTCGCTTAGTACGGTGGTGTCACGATCGTTGCTGAAGAAGTAAGGACTGTCCCAGCTCGGCTCGGTGGGGAAGTCGGTGAGTCCCGGATCGCGTGTGTCCTTGTCGCCGTCCATGGAGGCGGAGGTGGATCGGACGACGTCGTAGAGTGGATTGGACTTGGGAGGGCGAAGCGAGCATGAATTAGAAGAAGGTAGGCGTCGGCGAGAGAGATGGTAATTAGTAATTAGGGTTTTGCCGTCTAGTTCAACCCCGAGCTCCATGAAGCCCGCACCGCTGGATCAGGAAATCCACCATGAGCGCGCCCAGACGCTCGAGCCCCAGACCGGATGTGCACAGGAATGACATCAAAACGCCCAGAAACGCTGGCCAAGACTCACCGCCAATCATCCTGCCAAAAACCTCAAGCCTACCCCTTTCTCTTCAGACCAAAAGCCCTGGGCAATACAGTACCCGTCCGGCAGCCAGCAACAGGAACAGCGAGGCAAAACCGACGCTATCCATGGCCGCCGCCGGACAGGAAATTTGGAGGAGTTGGGTCGCTCTTGCGGCACTAGGGCGTAGAGAGAGTTTGTGGCAGATTGGAGGTAGTTGATTCAGTTGGCGTGTAATTTAGTTATTATTTCTTGTGGCAACAACAAAAATAAAAAAATTATAAGGGAAAATTAAAAAAATTGATGCGAGAAAGAAAACATAATTTTTTTTTTTCTCAATGCTCTTATTTTTTCTTGGGGTAGATGAATATAATTCATTACGACTTCATTGTGCCACCACCAGAATAATACAATTACCAGAGCCTTAGCCCCAAAGCATCACCAAGTGCATGCTTCTTCTGCCTAATCAGAGGTGTAAACTCTATCCAGTAAGATTCATTGTAGAACTACTAACACACTTATTCAAAGTGACTGCTAAACTAAAGAACTAAATGCCTCAATCTATTTGATGATACATGACTCAATTAATAAAACTAGTACATCTGCCTAAGACTGCAATCAGTGTATCTCAATACCAGCGACCATACTGAGCTTGCCACACATATATCCTCAAAAAGTCTATGAAAAGAAAATAAAACTGGCTAGAAAAGAAATTAAGACATTTTTCCCTGAGGCCTAAAGCCCAAACCACCTCCCTTACCACCTAAACTGGGCCAGACAAAAGCAATTAGGGCCACTCTGGTTCAGGCCCAAAGGTACAGCCCAAACCCACCGTACTCGCCCTGCCTCTAATTAATGTTCAACTTCAAAAAACAATCCAGAACCAGTAACAAAGCTAGGACCAACAATTGAGTCTATACAGTTCGATCGGCGTAGCAGTAATATTTTACTCGATGAAATTAAGAGGATCACTTGTGTTTAAAAAGGTACATGCCAAAAACTGAACTCACCGAAACCACTATGGCCGACAATTAAATGAGTTCAATTTGGAATTCTCTTCAACTCCACTATGCATGCCAGGGGAGATGCAATCTTCAGATGGCACAAGCATATATAACAATATATTCCATTTGTGCACTGCATTAAACGAGGAATACAGAGTCTTAATCTGGCTTGAACAAAAGGAACAGATCCAAAAAAGTAGCAAACAAATGTTGACAAACATGAACAAAGATTAATTAGGCTTCCTTCTGGCACAAGAACGCTTTCTAGAAATAACACGCATAGACTCGGCGCCTTAAAACACTCGTAGGAGTATTATTATTATTATTTATATTTTTTTTGGTTCTGCACTTTAGCTTCTATCGTGGCCAGAAAACAGGATGCATATATAGCATCAATCAACATGGTATGGAAATTGTGTAGAATCAATACTCACTACAAAATACATTGAACATGCATATAGAAGTTGCCACTGATAATTATAATTATTATTTGTCCAAAAAAGAAAAAAGATAATGATAATTATTCATATCATACAACTGCAAGTAGCAATGGAAGATTGCAAGTAATAATGGAAGACTGCAAGATTCCAATATGTGAGAAGAAGCTAGCGAAGACCATTGAACGGTGGCACAATCCATATAGCGGGTCGGATGTACCTCTCACTGGGATTTAGAGGGTAGTGTTGTGTGACGGTTTTTGTCTGCTAAATTGAAGATACCCATACCACCATTCATAATGTCATTTGTGAAGTAAATGGAATTTGGTTGGCACCTAGGAAAATTTGAAGCCAAAACAGATATTGAATGATTATCACCCAAGAACAAAGCACCATCCCCAATGCTGTCTACCAGATCCTGCCTCACAAAGGTCCCATCGTTGTCGTTGAATAACACCTTGTATACCACAAAATTGATAACCCCCAGCTTTTGATCAAGACCTTCCTTTCGTTTCAAAAACCTTCGAACATGCAGCAAGCAGTCTCCATTGGTTGATTCAACAAGATATGCCTTATCTGCTTTGTATGGGAACAGAGGGTGTTCCAGGTCGTAAGGGTGTAAGTGGAATTGCTTTTGGCGGCCGCGAAGGATCATTACTACTATTGACATCAACTGACGCAATTATTCCCCCTAGTCCAACTGCATAAATTTCATTTCTGTGAAAAATAGCATCAGAAAACATATATGTTTTCTCGACATAAGTCCAATCTCTTTGTCCTGCTTTAATGAAAGCCAACCTGCAACAATATTCGTAGGTTGCCACAACCACATAATTATGCGGATTCAAAGACGGGTCAGCAGATAATATAACCTTGCAGACATAATAGTCGTAGCGCTTCTTCAACTGATCCTGGAACTTCTGTAACCCAAATTGGTAGTCTCGGAGATTATGTGGGGTTGTCAAGGGAGGCAAATGAATGGCCGCCGCTTTTCTGAAAGGATTCAAAAGAGTTATGGAGAAATTCTCGTGTGCTGTGGCCAACCAACCATGGCTGGAGCCACTGCACCTCCTATCATAAGGCACCGGTAATTGAACGTTCGTATAGGTTTCTCCTTCAGAAAGGCTATAAACCATTTGCTTCATTGGGCTAGGGGGGCGGGAGGGGGGGATCATGAGCATTGGAAGTAGGTTGCACCAGCGCTGAGTTGTGTGATTATGCTCTTTGGAGACTTTATGCCAATGGCTGCAAACAGCAGCCAGACGAACATGGTCAATGGGTTCGAACAACTTATGCAACATCAAAAGGAGAATGTCCTTCGGAAGACTTGCCCATTCTGATACAGACGAGCAACTAGCGTTGCAGGCAATTCGGTGGAGCTTCTTAATTGACCTACAAAAATAAATGATTCATTCTTAGTAGACCCGTACATGCAGCTCACATACAGTAGAGTAAAAAATTGAAAGCACAGAGAAATGATGAGAGTGCTTACAAAACAATAAAAATCTTACAAGGATACCCAAATGAAAAACTCAAATTTCCCAGTTTTGAATTCGAATTAATCTCAGTTGTTACGTGATCAAAAGAAAAAGCATATATATATATATATATATAGGGATTGTGATACCTATGGGGAGGGAGCTCCAACTCCAAACGTCGCTTATTCTTGCTATCCGGGTGGACCTCAAGCATGGAATAAACTTCGACGCCAGTATAGGGATTGTGGTACCATACCACCAGATCTGCAAACAAGCTATTGAATATCAGAGTTAAAAATTAAGATCGGAGAACATAGACGGTGACTTTACCACGTTTTACGGGAGACTCGTCCACGACCGACATCTTTTAGTGAATCTTGTGTTTCTGACTTCCTCTGAATAGGAACGAGGGCGTCTGTTTAGTCTGGTTTTTGGGTTTTCCGTCGCTTGCGTCGTATATATTTCTCTTATATATTGGGTTGGGCCGTTCTAGTTTTTTTTTTTTAATCAAATAAACAACTCAAATTAGTAGACGGGGCTGGGACCAAATTTATCTGCATTTCCTTTTTCTTTCATTTTACTCCCAAAAAGCTGTTATCAGAGCCAGTGAATGCGTTTCCATAATGAGGAACTCCACACATCATTTGAATCGTACAACGACTTTGCTTCAAGTTAAACCGCTTCGCCAGCAAAACTCTATTTGATCACGAAAGCCGTACCAGAGAACCTTCGCCGAGACGGAGCAGAGTTAGACCACCACCATGCACCTGCACAACCACGATGACAGTGCACACCACTACGGTCGCGGCTTGAATCACTCCGACCTGCTATCCACTGCAACAAACAATCACCACAGCGTCAATCCCCTTCACACTTGACCACCACAGCGTTAATCACCGTATCACCGAACTCCACATCAGAAGTCGAATCCGCCTGCTGTGGCCACTCTCTCCCACACCCAAACGAGACTGGCACCATATCACTAAACTCTCAAACCCAGGAAGGAAAAAAAAGCCCGACAGTCGCGCCTCCCTCTCACTGAGACACGACGCCAAGGGACGCTGCTTGCTTGGTAGGGGCACAGCTAGAGTTCCCCGCTGCCGCTACGAAACCTAGGGGTTTTACTTATTTTTTCCTCAATGCTCTTATTTTGTTTACAAATTAACACTTTAAATCTTTTTTTTTTTTTTTGAATAATGGTAATTCCATTGATAATAGCGCATGCCAAGAAGGCCATTACATACTCACCCGCTGACACATAACAATGTCCAGATCAAAGTTTCGTAGAGGAGCCACAGTAGTACATAGGATAGACCAACTATATTCGAACTAATCGCACACTTTAAAAGCGAGCCTAAAAGCTATGGAAACATAGCGAATAGACAAGCCAAACTACAATCGTTAGGTTCCTAATACAAGAAACTTATTGTAATTAGACAAAAGCTAAAAACATAGGTTTGGGCCAAGAGCCTAAACCCTAGCCCAAATTAGAAGCTATTGGACTAGGGTAGAAACCCCAGCCCAGAAACTCAAAGCCCACCAAAGCAAAGTCCACCCAAGGCCCATTCAGCCACATCCGGTCCAGTCCACCCACTTCCACATCCCCGTCGTACGAACCCGCCCAAACCTGCTCCGTCCGCCGCATGCCGCCACGACCTGCACCTGCCTCAATCTGCGTCGCCCCAACCTACGCCGCCACTAGCGCCCACCGCCGACGACCCAAACTGCCCAGACCACGCTGCCGCAACCCACTCCACCACAGAGAAAAAACCAAACCCTGATCCAGGAATTCATCTCCCACCACCACCAAGTTCAGACTGATGACTCCACCATCAGGGTTCGATCGCCGGACTTGTTAGCACGACAAACCTCTGCTCACCATCCCAGCCAGAACCACCAAGCAGCCTCGAGCAAAACTCCCTCTGATGGAACAAGAGCAATAGCCTTGACCACCTGTCCGGTAGCAGATCCCATGACGACGGCGAGGCCAGAGGCCAGCCCATTCGTCCGAGCGCCGCCGGACGAGAAGGATTGCGCAGATCGGGCCGCCGCCGGGATTTAGGGTTCTCTCGTGGAGAGAGAATTTGTTTTTAGAGACGGAACTAGAATTGAAAAACCGTGTGGGCTGCAAATTGAAGTTAATTAACACTTTAAATCAGATAAGCTGTTGGCTTAGAAATAATGTTGAAACTTTTTTTTTTTTTTTGAGAAAAATAAACTTTAAACAAAAAATTTCAGGAAAATTGTATATTAATTACAAGCCAAAATAGGCTGTTACATACCATTCCGCTTTCATTTTAGGCCATAGACAGATAAGAGGCTAGTGGTAGTACCCACAAGTACGTACATATAGTCCTACTCAAATACGTAGATATAGCGGTGACCCTTATTTAGTACTACTCCAGAGGCGCTAGAGATACATAGAGTATACACCGGTGATTAGCGTTCTAAATACAAGGACTTTATTGTAATTAGACAAACTAAAAAACATAGGGTTCCCCAAACAAGGAGAAATAATAGAAAAATGTAAACTAATAGGAGCCCAAAAGACCCAGGAAAAGTTTGTTGTGCGGAAGCGTAACAAACACAACATTGATATGGAACTAGCTAGATGAGCGACCAAACAACGAAAAAGAAAGCAAACACAAGAACACAAGAATTTATAGTGATTCACTCAATCAATGTGATTGAGCTACGTCCACTTTTGGAGCCGGTTAGAAATTCCACTATAATCAATTGGAGAGAATACACTTTAGAGTTTGAGAATAAACTCTCTACCCAAAATCTCAATACAACCAATTCCCTATAAAACTGAGAATAGGCTATTACTCTACATTAATTATTTTTCTCTCACTAAAAACAAATCCATGCGGCAGCAATACCTTGCTATATCTATTCCCTAATTAACTTAGGGATACATATATAACCTAATTAACCTAGGTAGCCCATGGGCTCTTCACATTTGATTTTGTCCACCAATCAAATTAAAGCCAATATTCAATAATCTCCATCTTGGCTTTACTTGATGTAAATTCTCCAAAATAGAACTTCAAAACCAATCACCGCTCCGACATTCCCATAGGGAATTTTAAATTCTACAAATACCAATCAAGTTCAAGCAATGCTTGAATTTTCTCAATGGAACTGATTTTGTCAACATATCAGCATGATTATCTGCAGTTCCAATTTTGAGGAGTTGAACATCACCATCCTCCACCATCTGACGAATCTTGTGAAATTTGACATTGATATGTTTAGTACGAGCATGAGTAACTTGGTTCTCTACTAAATGAATAGCACTTTGACTGTCACAAAAAATATCCACATATTCTTGAATAATTCTCAAGTCCTCAAGCAAACCACGAAGCCAAACTGCTTCTTTTGCACCCTCTGTTACTGCCATATATTCAGTTTCTGTAGTCGACAAATCAATTGTAGATTGCAAATTCGACTTCCAAATCACCGGTCCACTAGCAAGAGTAAACACATAATCTGTAGTAGATCGGCACTTATCAAATCACCTGCGAAATCAGAGTCAACATATCCAACAACATGCTGACTCATTTTATCCTGCTGAAAAACCAATCCAACATCCACAGTACTAAGAATATAATGTAGAATCCACTTCACTGCTTGCCAATGACCTTTACCTGGTTTATGCATATATCTGCTCACCACACTTAAGGCCTGTGAAATATCTGGTCTAGTATACACCATACAATACATCAAACTACCAACAGCACTAGTATAAGGAACTTTGGCCATATATTTCACAACATCATCTGTGCTAGGAGACATAGTAGATTTAAGCTTAAAGTGAGACGCAAGAGGTGTACTTACAGGTTTAGATTTATCATTCATGCCAAACCGATGCAGTACCTTCTTCAAATATTGCTTCTGTGACAAACAAATTAACTTTGCCTCTTGATTTATCTCTTTCAATTTCCATGCCCAAAATCTTTTTAGCTTCTCCCAAGTCCTTCATTTCAATTTATTTATCTCCACCTTGCTTTTAGATGCAATTAACATTGCATCAACATATAAGAGCAAATAAATGAAGGTCCCATC
>BDJD01006781.1:14543-34211 GCA_002564525.1 Rosa multiflora
CCATGCGGTAACTGAACCAACTCCCATGTTTTATTCTTGTGAAGAGACTTCATCTCTTCACCCATAGCTTTTTCTCATTCTACACAATCTGCATGTATGACAGCTTCTTCATAAGTAGTAGGAATTTCTTCTTCAGTTACTGGAAGTGCATAAGTCACCATATCATTAAGCCAAGCTGGCTTTTGAGCATTCCTTTTTCCCTTTGTAGTTGCAATTGGTCCATCTTGCTGTGTAGGCTCTTGGGTTGGAGCCTCTACTTCAATACTCATGTCCTCAATATTTAAATCATCTGAATCAACATTAGGACTCACTGGATCAATTGGAGTTTCAACAATTTTTTTCTTTAACTCCACCTGCTGCAAACTCTCTACGATCATTCTCTGCTCATCAGAATTTTTCTGCTTGTTCTGATCAACCATAATAGACTCATCAAAAGTCACATCTCAGCTTATAACAACTTTCTTCACATCTGAACACCAAAGCTTAAATCCCTTAACACCCTCATTAAATCCTAAGAATATAGCTTTCTTAGCCCTTGGATCTAGCTTGCTTTCCCTGACATGAAAATAAGCAGGACAACCAAAAATATGTAAATAATGATAATCAGTAGCAGGTTTACCAGACCATACCTCCATGGGAGTTTTTCCCTCAAGTGCAGCAGTAGGTAACCTATTAATGAGATGGCTTGCATACACAACTGCCTCAGCCCAAAATTCTTTGCCTAATCCAGAATTAGACAACATACACCGAATTTTCTCCAATAAAGTCCGATTCATGCGCTCTGCCACCCCATTCTGTTGTGGTGTCTCTCTAACTGTGAAGAGTCTTACAATGCCCTCATCTTGACATAGTTTGAAGAACGGATCCGATTTGTATTCACCACCATTATCTGACCTGAGCCTCTTAATTTTTCAACCAGTCTGAGTCTCAATCATCTTCTTCCACTTCACAAATATATCTAAGACTTCATCTTTATGCTTCATGGTGTACACCCATGCTCTTCTAGAGAAGTCATCAACAAAAGAGACATAATAGTGCTTACCTCCCAAAGATGCAGTTTTGGTAGGTCCCCATACATCAGTGTGAACATAATTTAGAGTACCTTTAGTCTGATGAACTGCAGTGCCAAATTTAACTCTAGTATGTTTTCCCAAGACACAATGTTTACAAAATTCTAATTTTCCTGTCTTTGCACCTTTCAATAGACCTTGCTTCACTAATCCCTGCATCGCTTTCTCACCAGCATGTCCAAGACGCATATGCCATAATTTTGTATTGTCTGCATCATCATCATCTGTAGTCTTAGATATTGTTGTTCACCTGTCACTGTGCTCCCTTGTAGAAAATACAAATTTCTAAATCTTTCGCCTCTCATCATCACAAGTGAACTAAAGACAACTTTAGCAACTCCACTTTTCAATGTAATTGTGTGCCCTTTTGATTCTAAAGTTCCCAAAGAGATAAGATTTTTCGTCAAATTTGGAACACAGACACAATGTTTACAAAATTCTAAGTTTCCTGTCTTTGCACCTTTCAATAGACCTTGCTTCACTAATCCCTGCATTGCTTTCTCACCAGCATGTCCAAGACGCATATGCCATAATTTTGTATTGTCTGCATCATCATCATATGTAGTCTCAGATATTGCTGTTTCACCTGTCACTGTGCTCCCTTGTAGAAAATATAAATTTCTAAACCTTTCACCTCTCATCATCACAAGTGAACCAGAGATAGCTTTAGCAACTCCACTTTTCAATGTAATTGTGTGCCATTTTGATTCTAAAGTTCCTAAAGAGATAAGATTTTTCTTCAAATTTGGAACTTACCGGACATTAGTTAATTCTCTGACTACTCCATCATGCATCTTGAGACGAATTGTACCAATCCCTCTTGTTCTGCAAAGACTGTTGTCTCCCATCAAAACTACTCCACCATTCAACTCCTTGAAAGTAGAGAACCATTCCCTATTAGGGCACATATGATGTGAACATTACCGGACATTAGTTAATTCTTTGACTACTCCATCATGCAACTTGAGACGAATTGTACCAATCCCTCTTGTTCTGCAAAGACTGTTGTCTCCCATCAAAACTACTCCACCATTCAACTCCTTGAAAGTAGAGAACCATTCCCTATTAGGGCACATATGACGTGAACAACCTGAATCCAAATCCACTTGTCAGAATAACCAACTGCAGATGAACTAGCCAAAGCAAACTCAATTTCATCTTCTTCAAAATCTTCAAAAGCTGATGAATCCTCTTGTCAGAATAACCAACTGCAGATGAACTAGCCAAAGCAAACTCAATTTCATCTTCTTCAAAATCTTCAAAAGCTGATGAACAACTCAAAGCAAAATCAAAGTCGTCATCTTCATCATCTCTTACAACATTCACTTCAGAACCCTTGTTGTCTCTATTCTTCAACTTAGGACAATTTTTCTTCCAATGACCTTTGTTGCGACAAAAAGCACACTCATCTTTTGTAGGAAATTTACTTCTTGACTTGGAACGAGATTTACCTCTGCTCTATTCTTCAACTTAGGAAAATCTTTCTTCCAATGACCTTTGTTGCGACAAAAAACACACTCATCTTTTGTAGGAAATTTACTTCTTGACTTGGAACGAGATTTACCTCTTTTTCCAATAGGTTTTCTCTCATCAGATCTTCCCCTTACTACAAGTGCTTCACCTGACACATTCTGAAGTTGTTTTTCTTTCTTTTGACACTCATTATTTATCAATGAATTACACACATCATCAAATTTCACATCATTCTTTCCATGCAACAAAGTTGTAATCAAATGCTCATACTCGTCAGGAAGAGAATTTAGCAAACACAAAGCTTTATCCTCATCACTAATTTGCACATCTAAATTAGCCAAATCTGCAAGTATCTTATTAAAATCACTGATGCGTTAAGAAACAGAAACGCCCTGTCGATAATTAAATCGGAAAAGCCGCCTCTTCAGGTGAAATCGGTTTTCAGCATTCTTGATCATATATTGGTCTTCTAATTTCTTCCACAATTCTTTTGGAGAAGTTTCTTTCATGACAAATAATTTCTTATCTTTAGCAAGACACATTCTGATAGAACCACAAGCCCACTTGTTAATTCTCGCCTACTCCACATTATCTATGTCTGCAGGTTTATCTTATAGAGCTATATCCAATTCTTGTTGACATAAGACATCCATCATCTCACACTGCCACATGCCAAAATTGTTGGTGCCATTAAACTTTTCAACTTCAAATTTGGCATTACCAATTGATGGCCTGGAAGTCGACCAACGCGAAGAACCTGAAGACTCAGTCCCTTTCTTTTTCTCGTCAACCATGATTTCCAATCAATGAATCAACTCCCAATTCAGAACCAGAGCTCTGATGCCAGTTTGTTGTGCGGAAGCGTAACAAATAACCTGAAGACTCAGCCCCTTTCTTTTTCTCATCAACCATGGTTTCCAATCAATGAATCAACTCCCAATTCAAAACCAGAGCTCTGATGCCAGTTTGTTGTGCGGAAGCGTAACAAACACAATATTGATATGGAACTAGATGAGCGACCAAACAACGAAAAAGAAAGCACTTTTTCTCATCAACCATGGTTTCCAATCAATGAATCAACTCCCAATTCAAAACCAGAGCTCTGATGCCAGTTTGTTGTGCGGAAGCGTAACAAAGACAATATTGATATGGAACTAGATGAGCGACCAAACAACGAAAAAGAAAGCAAACACGAGAACACAAGAATTTATAGTGGTTCACTCAATCAATTTGATTGAGCTACGTCCACTTTCGGAGCCGGTGAGAAATTCCACTATAATCAATTGGAGAGAATACACTTTAGAGTTTGAGAATAAACTCTCTACCCAAAATCCCAATACAACCAATTCCCTAGTAAAACTGAGAATAGGCTATTACTCTAGGTTAATTATTTTTCTCTCACTAAAAACCAATCCCTGCGGCAGCAATGTGAGCCCCGGAAAATTTATCAAGCTTAAATTGAGATCGTGTGACGTCCCGAACCCGAATTCACCGGTTTACTAGTGATTTGGACGGTAAACAACTTTTACTTTCACTTTTACTGTCGTTTCAATGCTTTTAGGGGGCCCTAAAAGTTGACTTTTTCTTCGGGTCAAAATTTGAGAAAATTTCCTTCATGAAAGTTGTAGAGGACGTTAAACCGAGCGCGTGCATATGTGGTACGTAAAAATCGGAGTTCGTATGCAAAAGTTATAAGCGAAATGGTAAAGTTACTGTTCATGGTAAGTTTCTATAAATAGGACGAGTTACTGTGGTAAGTTTCCATTTTCGGAAACTTACCGAGCCCTCTCCTTTCTCTCTCCCCGATTCTCTCTTCCTCTCCGACCTCGTCACCTTCTTCCGGCCATATCTCCTCCATCCGGCGACGGATTTTGACGTGTAAGGTGTCGTTGGAAAGCTCTCTTCATTCTCTTGATTTCTGGGTTCGTTTGGTAGCCTAATATGAACTGTGGAAGATGAAGCAATGAGAAGAAGAGGACGGTCACTGTAGCCGAACAGAGGTTTCATCGATTTCCGGCGATTCCGGCCACCTCCGGTCCCCATTTCGCCATCGAAGGTTCGGTTTTCATCACTGATCATTTCCCCTATGGCCTTGTATCACGATTTAGTGTGTAGATGCCGAATCGACGAATTGAAATTCTAGGGTTCTTGAGGATTTCTGGGTTTTTGTTCATTCCCAAATAACAATTAAAAACGGCCGAAATCGATCAATGAACAAAAACCCAGAAATCCTCAAGAACCCTAGAATTTCAATTCGTCGATTCGGCATCTACACACTAAATCGTGATACAAGGCCATAGGGGAAATGATCAGTGATGAAAACCGAACCTTCGATGGCGAAATGGGGACCGGAGGTGGCCGGAATCGCCGGAAATCGATGAAACCTCCGTTCGGCTACAGTGACCGTCCTCTTCTTCTCATTGCTGCACCTTCCACAGTTCATATTAGGCTACCAAACGAACCCAGAAATCAAGAGAATGAAGAGAGCTTTCCAACGACACCTTACACGTCAAAATCCGTCGCCGGATGGAGGAGATATGGCCGGAAGAAGGTGACGAGGTCGGAGAGGAAGACAGAGTCGGGGAGAGAGGAAGGAGAGGGCTCGGTAAGTTTCCGAAAATGGAAACTTACCACAGTAACTCGTCGTATTTATAGAAACTAACCATGAACAGTAACTTTACCATTTCGCTTATAACTTTTGCATACAAACTCCGATTTTTACGTACCACATATGCACGCGCTCAGTTTAACGTCCTCTACAACTTTCATGAAGGAAATTTTCTCAAATTTTGACCCAAACAAAAAGTCAACTTTTAGGGCCCCCTAAAAGCATTAAAACGACAGTAAAAGTTGTTTACCGTCCAAATGACTAGTAAACCGGTGAATTCGGGTTCGGGACGTCACAACACGTGTCAATTAATCTAGGAACCTAAGCACTTGCCGTATAGACAATTTACTACCCTAGAACTTTCAACGGAACCTTCTTAAAAGGAACAGGCAATGATCATTCATAGCAATAGAATCCTAAACATGCAATCTAAGTTGGCCACCAAAGAAAGCACATAAAGAAATCATCAATGTAAAAATAGTAATTAGGTTCTCATCCATTGAATAAACAAAAACTATCGGTTTCACACTCGGTTTTTTCGGTTTTTAGCTCCAAGTTCGGTTCGGTTCCACTTTCGGTTCCTCGGTTTTTCCATACAGACAAACTGTTTTTCAGCCTTTTCTAGTCTCCAGCTTCTAGTTTTCCTGATTTCCATACATATATTCAAATGATTCAATATTGCAAATACCATTCACTCATAAAACTCAATCTACAATCTACATATTCAACAATCAACATCAACATAACAAATTAGAAATTCAAGACTTCCACGGGTCATAAACTCATAAACGGGCAACCGTTGATCATCTTCAATGCATTACCCAATAAGCTTTACAAGATTTGGATGGTGGAGCTGTCCCAGAAAGTCAACCTCAGCCTGCATCAAAGAAATGGAGACTTGTCATTTCGCAATTTTCACTGCCTATACAACAATCCTTTATCAACAATAACCTACTAACCCAAGGCAGATCATTTTTGTCTTTGAATTTTCTTGAGGTCAAAAGACTCAAAGCAATTGGTCACACTGTCATAGGGTGATGGAAATTGGAAAGCAAAACTTTTATCAGCAAGTGGTTCTCATAAAGATGTTAGTTTCAAGAGCAGGCACTCGCCCTTTAAATCTTTGAGAACTAAGGAACATTAGTGTTCATCTTTAATAGTTTTATAATAGAATTTGATAGTAGAATAATATATATTTTGAGACATTCCAAAACTGTAAGGAGAATATAATATTAAAAATAAGGAGAGGGAGAGAGAGAGAGAGAGAGATTAAGTTCCTGTACCTATATATATATATATATATATATATATATATATGTCTGGGAAGAGACAGATCAGTGCACTAAAACTGAGAGAATGAAATAAATTATTAGAATAAACAGAAAAGCATAACTAATTGTTCAAGTCCATGAACAAGAAATTGAACCATTACCTCCACCCCTTGAATCTGTGGCCTAAGGGAAACAAAAAATTTCAATGTCTATACTGTCCTGCATTTGCATCATTACAGAAGAGTGACAGAAAGTACTGCTGTTAAGTAACAGATGATAAAACCCACCAAATATTCGATCTTGTTGTGGCTTCTAACTTCTTCCAAGCTCAACTCTACCATGACATGTACTCAAAATTCCCATTTGCTTCTTCCTCCATAGGAGCTGGAAGGTTAAGATCAAATAGAGTAGGCATTTCAGCCTCATTTTCAGGGACTTCAAGTTCATGTTCTTCTTCTTCTTCTTCCGGATGCTGGTGCTCTTGTCCAAGTACCACAGTTTTGACTTCACAGCCTCCAACAAAATGGGACCTTTTGTGACCACCTAAAGCTTGGCCCGACTTGAAAACCTTGAAGCAGAATGGGCACTCATGCCCCTTGCTTCTCTTAGACCCTGAATTTCTCTTTGCACCCAAGTCCTGGTTAATTGGGGTTTTGCCTTTGTAAGGCTTATTGTCCTCAACAAGCTGACTCTCAGGTGTTGGAATAGGAGACTCATCACTGTCTACGCTGTTTTCTCCACTTTCATACATAGACTCGGAGTAGCCATTGCTCTTTGTATGACTTGCTCTGTGACCCCCAAGAGCTCTATGAGAATGGAAGGTCTTGTTACAAGTCAAGCACTCATATTTGTTGCTGTTTCTAACATTCTTGTAGGCTTCTACACTGGAAGAGCCGCTAGTAAATGGTCTGTGAAAGCCACTCTTGGTGGATTTTCTCAAGGCATACTTTAAAGAACCCCTATCTACTTGTTCATAAGCTTCTTCTCGTGGCAATTCCTTCACCATTTCAGACTTGCTGCTAAACGCCCTTCTTGATTTAACATCATAGGACTCGTAGCGCCCAAACCCGGATCCGAATTCAGCTCTATACTTCTTAAACTCACCATTCCTCACAAACCCATCTACAGAAACATCTGATTCAACCTTCTTGGGTTCATGTATATAGTACCCAGAATCAGAATTGTCAGAAACAGTAACCTCCTCATAGTTCAACTTTTTCTCTCTTGCTCTCTTCAAGTCCATAACATCATTCACTTTAGCAGCATAACTCAGACCTCTCTTAGTACTAATTCTCATATCAATAGAAGATGACTTGCCCTCTAGAATCACCGAGTTGTTATCCGAAGACTCACCAAACGAATTCAGACCCCCTTTATAACCCGAATCACGAGACAACATCATCAAACTAATAGCCACTTCCTGCTGTTCTTGCTCAACTCCAGAACCAGATGAACAACCACCATGAACTTCAAAATTGTTCTCCCTCATTCTCTTCAGCACCCTTCTCTGCTTTGTTGGAGCTGATGAGGTCTCAGTATCAGACTGACTATCCATCACCAGCTTCTGCTTCTCACTACTCTCCGAAAACTCTTCAAGCTTTCTCTCCTTGTCCGAGTGACAAGCCATGTGACCACACAAAGCTTTCAGCGATGGAAAACCTTTCCCACATTCCTTGCACACTTTCTCCTGCTGGAATTGAAAACTCGGGACTTTGTGATCGGCAAACCTCCAAGTCTTCTTGGGATTCTCCCTGAGACGATAACCGGATTGCCCTTCCGGCCCGGAATCCAAAGACGAAAGCTTTGCAGTCCTAGTAACACTAGCAAACTCGTCTTCTTCCATCTCCTGTTCTTTTTCCCGAGTTGGTTTCTTGTTCAAATGGGTCCTGATGTGACCACCAAGTGACTTCCCACATTGGAATCTCCTGTTGCAAAACTTGCACACGAATTTCTTGTGCTGGTTCTGATCCTCTTCCATGTTTTTCAATACTCGAAACTGCTACCACAACACAACACAAGACAAGTAAACCAAATCAAAACCCAGCTGGCTAGCCTTACCTCGAATGTGCTACAGTTCTATGCTACATTCCATCCCATGATCTTGTTTGTTGCAGAAAGGAGAACCCAAATGGCAGAGAAAGCAGAGGAGGGACTCAGATCGAGCACGAGCACGAGCACGGATCACAAAGCTTGGTGCTTTTCTTTGGAGAGCAGATGAGAATCGAAGAGTTCAGAGATGTGACAGTTTTGTGAGGTACGAGATCCGACCCACAAAGAGTAGGGACCCTCTAAATTCTTCCCCGCACATCAAATGGAAACCCTTTTCTCAATTGGAGCTGAAAAAATTTATGGGGGCATTAATTGAAAAGATCAAAAATATGAGAAATGGGTCGGTAATGATGGCGATGAAGAGGCCTGTAAAAAACAGCTCAACCATGACTGATTCTTCTCCTTTCTGTTTCGCTCTCTCTCTCTCTCTCTCTCTTGGTATTTGTGTGTGTGTGTTGGAGTTGGAGGAGAATTCCATGCATGGAAGCAAAAGATTAAAAAGGGAAGAAAAGATTGGCAGCACGTGTACTGAAGCGAGAGGCCTTCGCTGGTGGAGTGGACGGTTCAGATTTGCGGGTGTGTTTTGAGGATCCCAAGGTTTAAGGACTATAATACTACTAGTCTTCTACTACTAGATTTGGCACTGTGAAAAAATGAAAAAGCCAAAGTAGGCCTTCAACAAAACTTTGTCTTTTGCTTGCGAACCGTTATTGATAAGGAGATTTATGGGCATAGGGACAATGGCCATGGGTGTCAACCCTTTTGTGTGCTTCTTTTATTCATTCCCATTTATCCTCTATCAACTCTATACATGACTGTTATGGCTGTATTATACATTAGTTCATAGTGTATCCACAATTTTGATGTGTTTGTGTTGTGGTTAGGGATTTAGGAATGAGTTTGTTTGGTTTCTATTTGTTTAGCCGTTGTTTGATTTGCGAATCAAAGGCTTGAAGATAACTGGATAAAGTTGCGTTTTCATTTACATATTAGGTGGGTCTAATATTCTTTCACGTGAGAAATGAATTTTCCAAAATAAAAGAAATTAAAACCGTTTCTTTACATTTAGTTTTGTTTTTTAACAATACTAAATGAGATGGTGAAAATCTTTAACAAACTCTTTAAGCTAATCCTCATTTACTGGTCACCATGTTCGATGAAGGAATTTGGCATCCCCAATTCCAAGAGCACCCAGGCATTATCAAAGCAATGAGAAGATATAGATGTGGTTGCCATGCCACACGGTGTGTCAAAACTTCTTATGCCCTAATAGTTGGATAGTGTAAAGATAGATGTTTTAAAGTATAATTGGAGGGTCGGACAAGTCACTATTCAAGTTGTATCTGATTCAAAACTTCTTCGAAGCAGGAGCGAGTCATTTTCTTTTCTAACCCATAAAAAGGAAAACTTTATTAGGGTAATGAGAGGTATTTGGTTGCAGAAAGAAGCAGATATAGGTATATGCATTGTTGGCCTTTCATCAAACACCGGAAGCATATAGATGCCAACAACATAAATCTCATAGAAAGACACATTTGCTTAGTTTTCACCAGCATACAGTTGCAGTTTGATCAACTCAACTCTCCTTATTGTACTCATGTGTTTGTAAAGTATACATTAATCCAGATACTTATTCAAGTCGTTTCTGGAGAATTTCCTGCTTGTCATCTTGCAAAATGCATCATCTTTTTGTCATTTCGTGAGTCTTATAAAATAAGAAGCTGGAAATTTATCCACTCTCTGATCTTTTTTTTTTTTTTTTTAGTGAATTAAGCTGCAAAATCCACTCTCTGATTATAAATGTATATATAACATCAGTATTATACAGAAGTACATGACCTCAATTAAGCTTACCTATTCTATACCATGACTCTTCTAAACCTATATTAATGACTTTGTTTGATAAACGATCTTGTAGTTGACCATGATGTTGCAGACCAATTAATTAAGACATCCACCCAGTTCTAAAAGCATTGACTATGAAGAAAAAGAAGTCATAAACTCAATAGAAAAGCATGATAGTACTTGTCTCCATGCTGACCTCAGAACTTGTACTCTGCCGCCACAACTATAAGTTGCCTAATTATTCTATTTTGTTCTTTTGGTTGCAGGGGTCATACCCATAACTAAAACACATCTCTCCATTGTCTTGTCATTACTCTCCGTCGATTCATATACACCGTACTTAGTTAACAAAGCTTTGCCTTTCCATGGAGAAACCGGATAAAGCTACCGGTTTTCTCTAGCTTTTGCAGTTAAGGCTTACAGTTGCTCACCGTAGGAGTAACGTGTGCAAGGCCGAGGTGCTATTTGATTTGAAAAGGAAATATACAGAATGGAAATCACAGCATTAAAAGTTTAGAACTTACAAGTTTTTGTCGGCAAAAGTTTTCTCAAGGATAAATCAAAGGATGATGTTTTGCGAATGGATTCTTTGCGAAAGTGTTTCTATAGTTAAGTCAACACCCAAAAGTACTACATGACAAGAGTGTTCCTATTTGTAAACATGGAAAAGGAAGACTTTGTCATGTGAATATTATCAAGCGTGTTTTTGGTCATTATAAGACAGAGCAAAACACATTTGCTTGATGGCCTTGGTTTGTAAGCAAAACCGAATAAGCTACCTTTCTCTAGCTAATACATTTAAGGAAGCTGTAGACTATTCCAATGGATCAAAGCAAATCTTCTCCGCTTGACCCTTCTACCATTTGACAATGTATCAAAGGTCATATCCCTTCTACAGTCTTCCTTTTCTATTCGTCCTATAGATTGTATTAAACGCGTTTCATAATTACAAGACGAAGCAAATCAAGGGATATTAGCTTGTCCCAACTCCCAACCATAAAGCCAACGCACAGCTGATATAAACATCAAATCAAAACTAGCTAGTAGATAAACCAAATGCATCCATTTGATTAGAAAGAACCTTTTCAAACTGTTTTTAACATAACAAAACAAAGAGCAAAAGCATCGCAGTTTAACTGCTTCAACCAACCGGAAGGTTGAAGAGGCTCAACTAGGAATGGTGATCTTTCGACGTCATATTTCTTATGATAAATCTTCACTCTCTCTGGCATTTTGAAATAGACAAAGGAAACTACTGAAAAAGACGTGTATAACGAACCTTGAAATGCTGTTTATGTGTCTGCATTTTTACCAGAAAAAGAAGAGTCAAGTATAATGGTTTGTTATAAGGTAATTGTAGAATAAAAAGGGTTGAAGACTAAATCGAATTGAAAACAAGGGTGACCAACTACCAAGGCTGCCCTACAAAGAGACATGAAATGCATAAATATACAAATGACAGGAGAATCTTCATTCCATTGAGAGAACTTGACATACAAATGAACATTACATTCCATGGAATTTCTGTACAGAAGGAGCACCGGATTTCAAAATCACCTGTGCTTTCAGGAGAACCAAAAAAAAAAGAAAAAAAGAATAATATTGCCAGGCAAAGAACATTACTGCCAACCTCAAAACTTAGCCATAGCCCTCACAAATTCAGAAGGCTACACTGAATTTAACATACTATAGCAGTTAAAAGAATTCTTTCCTAGACCCAGTGGCCAACTGTCCCATCACTACCCACTAGCTGGTGCCTTTTGGTCATCCCTCATCTTGTAATCCCCCATGCCTTGATCAAATATGTCTTCAATCATACTCCATGTAGGTAGAAGATCAATACCTTTCATGGGATCCATTGGGAACCTAGCATCCCAAACTTTAGCGTCACAAGGCTCCAATAGATATCCATGACCAACTACATCACTTGATGCATCGTCTTGGCTACGCAAGCTTTGGCTATGCTCGTCCTTGAATCCAGTGCCTTGTAAAGCACCACCAGCAGGTTCAGCATCAATTCGACCACAAGAGTCATGCATATAGGGCTGAAACTCGAAAGATACGCATGAGTCATCTTGATAACCAAATTCCTCCTCAGAACACCCTGGAATCTTCTCCCCATTCTGAGCTATAGTATCATATTTTCCCTCATCAACCAATTTCAGCCTGTATGATTCTCCTATATGATCCATCCCACCATCTTCTCCATATCCCACATAATCATCACCATCACTGTCATCATCATCGCTATCATCTTCTTCAGAGTACTCTCTATGGCCCACCGCTTGACCATCCTCAACAGAGTCAATAACAGAGTCTTCATCATCTTCTGCAACTATACCACCATTGGCACTTCCATAGCTTCCATGCCACTCATCATCATCACTGTCTATTTCTAAAGTATTAGATCTGTTCTGAGCAGCCCGCCTACGAAGCATGAACACATTAAAATAATAGCTGACCAGTTCCCTTTTACTTCGAGAAGGGAACACTGCAGACAAATGCTTCCAAAATTTTCTACCCAATGATGCAGGATTGGAGTAAACAACATCGTGAAAAGCCTGCTCTTCTTCATCACTCCATCTTCGTGCTACTACCTCTCCCATGTCACATAAACCCAACTTCACAAACTTTTCATTTCCAAGATTTCTTTTAAGGTCTTCCCGTGCTTCCATGACATGCTGTTGCACACACCTGAAGGTCCCGGCATCTAGGCATTTACAATTTGCTCGGCCCTGCCCAACCTTATCGCACTCTGGAGGTGATGGGCTCACATCAGGCATTGGAATAACAGCAGTTCCCAAAAGCCTTTCCTCAGAGTCATAATCAGTTATCAAATGCAAGGAAAAGCGGCTGAGATTGCCCCCATCTTCCTCATCGAACTTTTTAGAGTGTCCACTCCATGATGGAATACTGGCTTGATGATTTGGCCCAACAGGAACTTGTTTTCTTGGAGAGCGATCCAACAAAGAAGAGTAATCATCCTTAAAAGGAACAAACGCTCTCCTTGGGCAGTCATATTCAAAATACTCTGCAGGAGGTGAAGAAGCATCTTGTCCACCAGAACCAATGTCTTCTTCACCACAACTGCTGGTGACCAATGCAGAGGTAGCATTAATCACACAACCTTTATTGACAGCTGTTGAATCTTTACCAACATTATACTTTTCTAGTACCTCAAACCACTGAGTTTTACAAAGGGCATCCCCATCCTCACCTATTTGCAAAATAAGATCAGACCTCAATATGAATTGCTCAAAACATCTATGTTCACTCGATAAAAATACAGACTACATTAGCTGTAGGAAGCAAGACATGAAATGATTTAACACCACAATGTCCTGTACCTGAAACACACGGTTTTTCGGGTGCACTATAACAAGAAACAACATCAGAAAATGGAGAGCGTTTATCACTGGAATCAAGCTGCCTTGAATGCTTATAAGGAAGCTCCTGGAAGTCCACATCATCAAAGGGCCTTTTAAATCCCATATCAACCTGAAAGAGAAAAAGAACAATTATAAATTTGAGAATTCCAAAAATGAATGTCCACACCTACAGCATTACAACTCATGCCATTAGCCAAATGTAATAATTATGGAATAACAGATATTCTCAAGTGTAACTACTCATGCGTCCTGCTAGTCTACAACAGTCGGAACACATTGACCAAACAGCAACCATAGTTTCATTTAAACAACGGCTACATAATACACTGTATCTCAGTACTTGCAACGAATTATCAAAATACACTAACATTACCAACATTCAAGCTCAACCAGTATACCCCATTATTTCAAAAAAATAACAAATAATAATGTGCTAGGCGAAATAAACATAATAACAACTAAAACAAAATTTTACCTCCACAAATAAGGCGGGAAGATCAAACTGAAACGGCAGAGAGCTCAATTGATATGATTGAACCCCGAATAATATACGAAAATAGATTAATCGATCTCAGGAATCTTATCCCCAATCTAATTTGACCAAATTAAAAATCTTGAATTTTTCTTCAGAAACCCTAACCCTAGGTTCGCAATTCGCCAAAAAAGACCTCGGAATTATTCACAGAGAGTATATGGAAAAGATACACAGCAGCGAAAGGAACAAAACCCCTATACGAATTTACACAAAAGACCAAAGCCTAATGATCAGAAATTTTGGAAACCCTAGAATTCGAAGAGGGTCAAAAATCTACAAAATAAGGACCAAATTCGAGAGGGGAAAGAAAGATCTCGAAAATCCGATTCGAGAAACGTAAGATATTGGAAGATTAGAGGGCGAAAGGGGCCGATTCGGAATAAAAACCCTAGAAATTACGAGCTCAACGGGTTGGGTTGAATTCGGGATTAATCGATAGAAAATTTTGGGGCTTGAGCAGATCGGTATCCGATCTAGAGATTACGATAAGAAATTAGAAGAAATCTGAAGAAATTTGATGTAGATCTGAGCGTGTATCGAAGGCGGTAGGTAGAAGATGAAAGATAAAAGAGGGGTAGGGTTCGTGCTTTTGTTGAAAAACGAGGTGGGCCGGACGTGGAAAAACCGGGTTAAATTTGCTGGACCCTATATAGAGCCTGCCTAATGGTTCGTGTCCGACGACTCTGGTGGAGAGAATTTACTAAAATACCCCCCGACTCCTCAATGTGAATGGAAAAGAAAGTTTTATTCCAAACCAGCTGGATCCGAATTACATAAAACGCCAGCTAGCACTCATTTATTTGGTAAAAACGAGTACTTTGAAGCATCGATCGATTTCAGTCACATGAGTTTTGTCTACTGTTTTCTCTAGCGTTCGTAACTCTCGAGATTTTAGAATCAGGTTCCAATATATTACGACGTCACTGCATCAAGCTAGAGGGTTCGAAAAAACCACTCATGGTACAAGTACAAGCACAATACAGACTACGCAAAGTAGCCAAAGATCTCCTACCCAAACTGCCGAAAGCAGCCAAATTATTACTAACCAAAAATATCGAAAAACCTAAAGGAACTGCATAAAAGAAAAGCA
This sequence comes from Rosa multiflora, assembly GCA_002564525.1. Lineage (NCBI taxonomy): Eukaryota > Viridiplantae > Streptophyta > Magnoliopsida > Rosales > Rosaceae > Rosa > Rosa multiflora. The sequence goes on from BDJD01006781.1 coordinate 29,874, forward strand.
AAACAAAAATAAAATTTCCTTAACCCTACCCTATCTGAAAATGGAGCCACTATCTTGAAGCATCTTGACACCTAAGACCTCAAATGGTGTACGTCGCGACAGATCAACACAGCCACACGGTGCCATCTAGAAGACAGAAATAGGACTAGAGAAGAAACTAAAACATGCGGAAAAAAAGAAAAAGAAAAAAAAACAAACCTACACAACCCAAAACAAAGCAACTATAATGAAGCATTAACGCCTAAGACCCAATGGTGTACGTCTCCGCAAGCATCATAGCCAAAGCTTCATCGAGTCAATGTAGGTCTGTACCCCTAGCCCTCTTGAGGTAGGACGTTCAGCTCCTCCGAAGACGGCCCCCCAACCTTCACCACTAAAGTGGATACAGACTTGGGCTTATTCCGACTACCGCGTGGTCGGTCCTTCTTCTTTGGAACTTTCCCATCAGAGACTGGGACATCGACTAAGCCTTCAGAAAACTTCAAGCACTTCCCATCCTCAAGCCAGTCCTCCTCCTTAAGCCTCCTCACACCCAAAACCCTAGACAGGTGTCCAAGGAAACCATCAGCAATAGGCCCAGAACCTTCAAGTCCAAGTCCAACTGACCCAACACCTTTCAAAGAGGTCAACCCTAATTTGAAATTAGGGGTTCCCGCTGAAAAACTCGGAGCTGCCATTTGAGGGCTCAGCTCCGTCCCCGCCTCATCCTGCCTTGCCTCCATCACCTGCACTGCTCCAGAGCCCAGCACTGGTACCAGATTCGCCGACCTGGTCTGCAGCGCCTCCACCACATCAAAAGACGATGATGGTTCCACAATATCATTGGACGACAACATCTCCTTCTGTAAATCTTTCGACATTAGAACCAGGTCCTCCGCCGCCACTTCCTTCACCAACTTCCGGTCACAATCCTCTCCATCATGGGTGAAGAAACCACACCCCTTGCAGATCCCTCGACACTTTTCATAGCGAAACTCCAGCTCTACCGAAACAGCCGGCGAGAAACAGATCGTCTTCCAAGCCCAGACTCGTTGGCGCACATCATGGACTAATCGGATCCTCTAAGTAGCCTCCTTCCTTTGCAACGCCACATTATCAGCCTTCACAAAAGTGCCCAACATGTTGCCAAGTCGGGTGAGAGTCTACACTGTGCGCATAGCCACTCTCAGGCCCATCACCGCCACCCACACCTCCAGAAAGTGCAAAGGAGCCTCCGCCAGAGCCCCTACACCGTCATAATCAGTCAACAATAGCATCAAATTGCTATAATACCATGGGCCTCCATGAAGAACACGATGCTTCACTTCCTGCTTCTTGAACTGGAACACAAAGATCCCTCCCTCCTCTTCAAGGATCAGAACCTCTCCTTCGGCCTCCACACTCCGGACATCGCCGTCACGAATGATGGGATAACCACCGGTTTCTTAGTCAGCAGACGCCCACATAAGTAGAAAAACGGATCGGAGATCACATCTCCACCCCCCCCACCAGGTTCACTATGGCCTCCTCCGACAAGGAGAGAAACGCCGCCGCACCCTCTGCCGCCATTGCTGCGCCAAACTCGATCAGTCTTTCGGCTAGGGAGAAAACCCTAGTAGAGCAAAAGTCGACAATTAAGGGATTATATTCGTAACTCTCGAAATTGTTTTCAAGGTACCAAGTGGAAATTTATACGATACTCAAAATAAAAAATGTATGTCTGAGAAAAATATTTTGAGTTCAAGTACAATACACTTGACAAATAAAGCTCCTTAGTCATGCGATAATAGGCTCTCTCTTTTCTTAAAAAGAACTAGACCAAAACACACTTTGTGTGTGGGTTTAATTTTTAAAAGAAAAAAAATAAAATAATCATTGGAGAAACGTGGGGAGTTTTGGAATTTGTATTTTTTTTTCCTCATCTTTTGCTGTGGAAGTGGGAAAGTTATAGAGAGAGATTTTATGGGGAAATAAATTAAAATTTTATTATATTATTTTGTTTATTACGATTATGACCTTCATTTATTAAAAAATATTTTTAGATAGTCTATGGTCTAAGGATTAAGTCGTCTTTTCACGTCCACTTTGGCTAACAAAAGCCTCTTCTCTTAATAATAGTATAAATAATAAACGAGCATGTCTATGAACAACACTTTGCGATATTTTTCAAGCACAAATACATACCGACACCAACTACTTAACATACAAAAACTGTAAATTTATAAAGAAGCCATAATTGTGATTCTATATTAAAAAAACAAAATGAAAACTTACATATAATTGAAAACAAAAAGGAAGAGCTAATTTTCTGTTTTAAGTTTTAACCCATAGTAGCTTCCTTTTTTTCCCCAAATTTTATCAAATATTGAAGTTGTTCTCAAACATATATTTCTGCAGTAGGCCACAACATTATTATTACTTCTTCATGTCAATCCCAGAAGGACATTGGACATCATAAACATAATCAGGAGAAATGATAGATTTAATAAAATTGTAATTTCTTGGTTTATTACATTAAACTATGAGAATAACAAATTTCAGATATTCCACTGAGCTAAAGACAAACCTGACCCGCTATTGTCTTATGGATCCTACTACATGTAGAATAAGACGCAGCATAGCCCTTAAGTGTAGGAGTATGGGAATAACAAATAAAACACAAAACAGTAAACAACAAATGCATACAATCCCAGTACCAGACTTCAATTATGACTCAACCCCCCATGGATCTTCAGATTATGTGCTTCTCAAGTATTTAGGCAATAGCAGGCATGTCCTTGAGCCAGTCGTCGAGGGGCTTTCCAATGGAATAAACAATAAATCCAATTTGCCTCAGCTTCTCTGCATCAACAACATTTCTTCCATCAAAGACAAAAGCAGGCTTCTGCATCTGATCATAGATCTTCTTGTAGTCAAGGCTTTTGAATTCATCCCACTCGGTCAGGATGCAAATGCCATGAGCATCCTTTGTTGCCGCATAAGCATCCCAGACTACACTAACTTGCTTCACAGCAGTGGGGCTCAAAGGTTGAAGATGAATAGGATGGTCCCAATCAAACTTCTTCATTGCAAGATCCCTCTGAATCTGCTCCTCGTTAACCTGAGGGTCGTATATGCTCAACCTGGCCTTGTCACCCAACAGCCCTTTACACACATCAATGGCTGGGGTCTCCCTGGTGTCACCAGTGTCCTTCTTGAAGGCAAATCCCAGAATTGCAATCTTCTTACCGGAGACCGTGTTGAACATTGAGGAAACCACTCGGTTGACAAACCGGGACTTCTGGTAGTCATTAATCTTAATGACCTGTTTCCAGTAGTTTGCGACCTCAGGAAGGCCATTGCACTCACAGATATATACCAAGTTCAAGATATCCTTCTGGAAGCAAGATCCACCAAAACCAACGCTGGCATTTAAGAACTTAGGCCCTATTCTTGTGTCCTTGCCAACAGCATGTGACACTTGAGTGACATCTGCACCAGTTGCTTCACAGAGAGCTGACATGGCATTGACAGAAGATATCCTCTGTGCCAAGAAGGCATTGGCAGCAAGCTTTGAAAGCTCAGCAGACCACAGATTAGAGCAAATAATTTGTTCTTCAGGAACCCAGCGGGCATAAACCTTCTTGAGTTCTTGGATTGCCTTCTCACCTGCTGGGGTTTCCCTACCTCCAATGAGGACTCTGTCAGGATTGAAAAGGTCTTGGATTGCAGTTCCCTCAGCAAGGAATTCGGGGTTGGAAAGAATTTGGAAGTTGATGCCTTTGCTGTTGTGAGTCAGAATCTTTTCAATAGCCTCAGCAGTTTTCACAGGCACAGTTGATTTCTCAACAACAATTTTGTCAGACTTTGATACATCTGCAATCATACGAGCAGCACTCTCCCAGTAGGTAAGATCAGCTGCTTTTCCAGCACCAAGACCCTGGGTCTTGGTAGGTGTGTTGACTGAAACAAAGACAATGTCTGCCTCCATAACATGTTTCTCGACATCAGTGCTGAAGAATAGGTTCTTTCCTCTGCGCTGTTTCACCACATCATCAAGGCCAGGCTCATATATGGGGAGAGTATCACTGTTCCAGGCACTGATCCGTGGCACAGAAATGTCAACAACGGCTACTTCAATATCTGGGCACTTAAGGGCAATCACAGCCATAGTAGGCCCACCAACATATCCAGCTCCTATGCAACAGATCTTCACCATCTTGCTTTCTTGTTCAAAATCTGAAAGAATAGTAGGTAAAAAAGTGGGATAACTTCATTATTTTCAAGCAGTGAAATAGTAATCGTTGCATTATGAAAGATTTAAAAGACAAAATGCTTCAGAGCAAAATATGATACTTACAACAAGCCACTATTTTTTTT
>BDJD01006783.1:5441-24392 GCA_002564525.1 Rosa multiflora
GCTGCTGCAGATCAGGCTCTCTCCAACAAGTATTTTTATTCATCAAAACTGATCAATGGGTAAGTGCATATGTGTAATACTCTTAGAATAAATACCTTTCCTTTTTCATTCTTTTGTAACTTAGAGGAATTATTAAAACTATTTATTTTCAGAATAATAATGCATACCTATTGTGTTTTGTACTTAGGTTTTATTTGATCATAATTTACAATCAGAAGCCAGTTTAATGAAGTGATCACTGAACACTGGACGCATAGCTAATTTTCTTAGAAAACAGTTGGAAGTATTGGACTATCCTCGATTTAAAGACATATACGTTGAGGTCTCAAGTATCTCAACTTTTCCATTATCTTCATCGTTGATTATCAATTGAGTCCCACTGTTGTAGGAGAATATTGGTGGCAGTCAAGGCTCTGCAGATCACGGTATTCCATGTAAATTGGTTGATATGATCCAGTAGTAATATTTGGCTTCACTTTGTTTCTTACATTTTGATTAATATTTTCTAGTAGTAACGTTTCTGTGTGATTAATGTTATACATTTTGATTGTTGCTTCTGCTTGCAGTGGAAAATATAAACTTTCACTTGGAATGGTTGCATATTCGAGCAACTTGGGTACATGCTGATCCGTCTGAATTTGAGACGACTGCAAATGAACTAGACGTAAAGGTATGTATTTCCCTTGCTCATCATCTGTTTCTCTTCCTAGTTGATGTAATTATCTTATTCAGTGTTCAATAAAAGATAAAATATATCCTCCTACATATTTCAAAGATTCTCTTAATTTTTCTTGCTTAATGGGTACGATCTTTGGTTAATTGGAATAAATTAGCATATGTAACTTAGCCCCTTTACAATTTCATATAATTAATGTTCTTTGCCTATCAAATTTGCAGGTAACAAGCAAACCAAATAGTGATATACCCCAACACTGGTGAGACCTATGATGGTCAGAGCAAGCAATGGGTGGTAAGTCTCCTTCTGTATGAATGCACAGTGCTTGTTGCCCTACTTTTTCAGTTATAGCATCCAGTTGTAGATAATTCCATTCATGATATAATTCATAATGTAATGTTCTTTTGTGAGATATAATGTTATATTACCAGGTGGTGAATCTTGTACCACTTTTTGGTAAAAGTATGAAATCGGTCTTCCTTGTATATAATGAATTGGTCGATGGATGATGAGAATGTTGAATCGACATGTTTGTGAAAAAGTCTTGACTGCGTGTGCTTCCCATTGCAGTCATCAAGTAGGCAGGTTGATTAAGTGTTTGCAGACATAGTCATAGAGAAGTGGCGTGAGGCTGGGGCTTCCCTGTTTGGAGGCTGCTGCAGAACAACTCCAAATACCATCACGGCAATATCTAAGGCTCTTTCTAACAAGCTAGTCTTTTGCAGTTAACGATGCTTAGTTGAGTTCTGAAAATGAGATGTAAATATTTGTAATATGATGCTAAGAATAAGTGCATGTATCTTTCATTTCCTTGTTTTGTAATTCAAGTAGCAGCAAACCTATCACTATGGTGCTTCTGCTGTATGGTGGCTGGTGAGTTTGTTTCACATCCAATAACACTGCTTGTTACCTTGCAAAGTTAAATCTCACTAACATTCTGTAGTGTGTACTAAACAAGTTCTGAAAGTAGAATGGCATCCTACTAGTCATATTAACAGGAAAATCTTGAAAAGCTAGCTCGTTAAAAATGAGTTCTAGGAGTGATTATTTCTCTGCACATAAAATCTGGTTTATCATATGTCTCCAATGTCATCTCTTTGTCCAATGTGTCCAATGTCATCTCAATTTCACCAACAGATACTAGGAGTCCTAATCAAACAATGGAAGCAGCGCAAAATTTGCATTTTTTGGTCACATTGGAGGTGATTGAACCCCTGAAGCCCAATCCTAACCTAATTTCCCACCCCAAGTCCCAAAATTTACATTTTCCGGTATAGGTGCGAGAAGACAGGGTTTAAGGAATGAGATATTAGTAAAAAACCAAATGGCATTGATTAGGTGCAGCAGGAAGGAAGTGAGTACTCTAGATGAGTAAATGATTCGACTGTAGTGGAGTTCATGTTGGTACACCCCTTTGCCCTTTCAGCATATAACTTGATTATGGAAAAGACTGGTAAACTGAATAGATGGTGCTAGGTCAAGTGCTGCAGGTTGCTGATTCTGTAGAGGTATGCAAAGAAACTATTAGTAATCCAGGGTGGTAAAAAGCTCAATAGGGTCACCATCTTTGAGCAAATCCATTCTTCTTCTTTTTTATTTTTTTATTGGGGGTAATTGTTATATAGGCTTTGTAAAGAGATTGTTGTGATCAGAGATAGTCATGAGGAAGTGGCCTTATTACATTGCTTCTTCCTTGATGTTTCTGCAGCCTACTTCTAGCTTCTCTACTACTTATTTTGATGTGCAAAAGTAATTTATTTATCAGAATTTAATTTATTTTTCACTTTTCACTTTTCACTTTTCACTTTCACAAGTTACTATATGAAACCGTTGGTACAGAAAACGAGACCAACAGAAGTATTTAACGGAAAAGGTAATGTACCAAGGTTAGAAATGTCATTTTGGCGGAATGAAAGTTAGTTGCAACCCCAAATAGGCCAACGGACCCATCAGCCATGGCTGCAATGCTTCAGCTGAGTCCTCTGCTCTCAGCCACCCCAACTAACCAAAACGAAGCACCTTCCAAAGCCTTCCGCTTGTTCCTCGGAAGAAGAAGAAATAAAGGGTGTATTGTTCATGTCCAATTATCTGATGAGCGGTTGCTACTCGAGTGCTGGGCTTAGTGACGAGGCTATTGGGCTCGAAGATTATGGCTTTCTGTTAATGGGCTCAGCTCCATAGGTGGCTTGTGAAGATGGTTTTGGAGGAAGATGTGTTAATTGGGTATTCTTTGATTCATTTATGTGCAGGGTGTGGGGACTTGGGTTATGCCCAGAAGGTGTTTGATGAAATGCTTGAGAGAAACACTGTGTCGGCAAGGTTACCATGTTATCTGCAATTTCAGCTTGTGCACAACTGAGTGATTCTCTCTCTGGAAAGTGTTGCCATGGTTATGTTCTAAGGAATAGACTAGAAGGTTGAGATACCATTTGTAATGCCATGAAGTCATGAAGTGCGGTCAACAAGACATGACCTGCATAATTTTTGACAATATGTCGAATAAGACTGTAGTGTCATGGAACTCGTTGATTTCTGGTTTCATAAGAAGTGGTGATGTGAAGTCAGCTTGGAAAGTGTTAAATGAGATGCCAAAGAGTTGATCTTGTCTCTTGGAACACTATGATTGGTGCTCTGGTCCAAGTGAGCAAGTTTGGGGAAGCAATTGAACTTTTCCGGGTGATTCCGAGTGAGGGAATAAAAGGAGATAGGGTGACCATGGTGGAGGATGCATCTGCCTGCGGATATCTAGTAGCTCTTGATCTGCAAAGTGAACTCATGCTTATATCGAAAAAAATGAAATTAACTGTGACATGCGGCTTGGGACAGCTTTAGTTCACATGTTTGCTAGATGTGGCGACCCTCAAAGTGCAATGAAAGTGTTCGATAACATGGCAAGAAGAGATGTTTCTCCTTGGACAACAGCCACTGGAGCAATGGCCGTGCAAGGAAATGGGGAGTGAGCTCTAGAGCTTTTCAATGACATGCTTAAGCAAGGGGTGAAACCAGATTAAGTAGCCTTTGTGGCAGTACTAACAGTATGCATCCATGTTGGTCTTTTGGAACAAAGGCGGAACATTTTCATGTCAATGCTTGGTCCGTGGCAGTTTCCCTCATATCGTTCATTACGGTTGCATGGTTGATCTACTTGGCCAAGCAGGGCACTTGGAAGAAGCTGTTGATCCGATAAAGTGCATGTCAATGGAACCCAATGATGTCATTTAGGGTAGTCTCTTGGCTGTGTGTTGAACCCTCAAAAACATCGAAATGACAGCATATGCAGCTGAACAGATATCAAAGTTGACCACTTAGAGGACTGGTATTCATGTGCTTCTATCGAACATATTTGCATCAGCTGGGAAATGGGCATACATTGCAAAAGTGAGGCTACAATTGAAAGAGAAAGGGATTCAGAAGGTACCGGATCCAGTTCCATTGAAATTAATGGAGTGATTCATGAGTTTATCTCCGGTGGTGATACTGATACACGCACAGAGAAGAGCCACATTGCGTTGATGTTGCAAGAAATAAACAGCAGACTCAGAGATGCCGGTCACCTTACTGATTTGGACAATGTCCTGCTTGATGTTGATGAGAAGGAGAAAGAGTTCTTGCTCAGTCAACATACTGAGAAAGTGGCCATAGCTTTTAGGCTTATAGGTACAGGGCAAGAAGTGCCAATTCGCGTGGTGAAGAATCTGGGAGAATGTGTTCTGATTGTCACTCTTTTGCCAAATTAGTGTCAAGAATATACGACAGGGAAATTATTATTCGAGGTAACAGCAGGTTCAATTTCTTTAGCCACGGCTTTGCTCTTGCAGTGATTACCGGTAATAGAATTATGATTTAAATAGAACTCTAGCCAACTATTGTTCTCCTTTAGCCTGCACTCCCATTATCTATTGCTTTTGATCTGCACTGCCATCATCATATTATTCCCCCAATATGATGAGGGTTGTTCGCCTCGCTGCCACCTCCCCATGTTTGTCTATGTCTTAACTGATTTCTCCTTGATTTGGAGTTATTTATTTATTTATTTTAAATGTAATTTATCGTTTATTAGCTTGATTGAATTGATCATGTTTCTCAGTTAATGTGAATGAGGTGGAAGCATTGGGTGAGTTGTTCAACAAGTTGAGTAGTTCGATTCTAGATGAGTTTATTCACAAGGTTAGTTGAATCAGGTGTGTTTATACGCTATCTGTTTTCTGTTACTAGTATTATTGTTTATCATTATAATTTGGTTATGCATTCTTCATTTATCTACCTTAGTTTGTAATTTTTCAGGAGGAGCTTAGGTTGGCTCTGTCCAAAATTCAAACAGGCAAAAATCTTTTTCTCGATAGGGTAAGTTCATTGAGAATTTTTTTGCCTAATTCTATATTGAATCATTGATTAATAGTAAACTTTTCTATTTGACATTCTAGCTCATCTTGATTGCTTCAAGGAATTTAGGATTGCCAATGTTAGACTGATCTGTTTATGGGTAGTTGAAGTTATAGTCTTTATAACATAACCATCTCTTTGATGCAGTTGTTTTTGTTTGTCTAACTTGAAAGTGCAATGTTTTCACTGAGACAAATCGTGTCTGATTCTAAATTAAATTAGGTAGAGTAAAACTCTTTGTCTGATATTCTTGGTCCTTAATTGCTTGATGGGATTTAGGATTGCCAATGTGAGTATGTGACAAATTTCTTTCTGGCATACCTTCTTTTTGCTGCTAGTTGTTCATATTTCTCGAACTATACATGTTGATGATTTAATGGATTTTGGAGATACTGTATTCTTTTGACTGCTTGATGGGATTTAGGATTGCCATAGTGAGTGTGAACGGATCACTTTCTGGGTACTTCAAAAATATTCTTTCTTTCTGAAATTTATGTTGTGAAGCTGTAATGGAATTTGGAAATATTCTAGTCCCCTGATTGCTTGATAGGGGTTAGGATTGCTAATATAGTATGTGCTCAAAATCCTCTTTTTGGGTACTTAAAGTTATAGCCTTTATGCAATAGCCTTCTTTTTGTTGCTGGGTTTCTGTTTAACTTTGATTTTACGGGATTTGGAAATATTCTGTAGCTGTAATACCAGATTCATGTGACTGACTAAACGCCACCTATATTTCAGCTCAATATGTGCTGAATGGCCATGGAACATGGATGACACCCAAGACATAATTTGTTTCTTTCCAAATCAGTGACTACTGCTTTTGATCTGCACTGCCATTATATATTGCTTTTGATCTGCACTGCCATCATCATATTGTGTTTGATCTATTGTCAGTGGGCTGAAAAAACAAGGGATATATATCAGAACCAATCAAGCCCTTGAGCCTGAAGATGGAATGACAGTAGTTCACCTAGTATGCCAACAGAATGAATATTCACCAATCGTATCCCATCCACTTCAGAGTTCCAACATGAATGCCATGCATTCTGATGTATTCTCTCGGAGACAGAGAGTTCTGAAGCTGAGACTTGAAAACAATCTTTAGACTTAAAGCTTCAAAGTGCGAGAGCTCATCAAAATTGCAAGATTTTTCAGGTTTGGTTTTCCTCTTTTTTCTCAGATTCTGCAGGTATATTGTTTTTATAGGGATATGGTTGAGATTTGTTGGTTTTTCTAAGCTTTTAATTCATAGTGGTGATCAGTAACATTTGGAATTAACACAATGGTAGTTGCATCAACTAATCAGCATATATGGATGGCATCTGGGGTTACAATACTGGCACCTCAAGAGAGATGAGCAAGTGGCTCTAGTTATGTTAGGAAAGAACTTTGATCTTAGTAAAGGGCTTCATGGATTGATGGCAAATTTGATGTGTATGTGTTCTTGAAAAGTCTGACTGCATTTATTCCATTGCAGTGATCAAGTGGGGTGGTTGATGAGTCTGATTGTCTGCGCAGTCATAGGTAATTGGCATGAGGCACTTTAGAGGTTGCTGCAGGAAGAGTACAAATACACTAAATTCACCCAAAAGTATTGGTATTCATCAACACTTGTATATAATCTTCTAATACCTGAATATTTTCCTTTTCCATGTTTTTAACTTTTATGTATGAAGTAAAACTGTCGTTATGGGCGCTGGTTCTGCGTGAATATGTTGCAGAAATATTACAGTACGTATTAATGTTTATTCATTCATGTTACATAACATTGAAAAATAGCACATTCTTTAGCGAACTGATTCTTCCTCTGTAAACTTAGAAAGTATTTTGAAGGAATGGAGTACCCTCAATTTAAAGACCTATTAATTGCGGTGTCAAATATCTCAGCTCTAGCACATACACCGTCATCGTCATCTTATTTATATTGAGTATCTAAATGTTGCATCCAGTTTGCAGTCTGCTTCAATTGAATACCGACTGTTGTTACACCCATATTTGCATTCGGAGCAGAAAGGGGCAGGATCTATCTTGATTTTTACTGCTTTAGAACTTAGAAGTGCCTCCTCCGTACTCCCATTACCATGTTGATGAACAAGTGTAACTTCGTAGTTGAACATTTGTCTCTGTCTTTACACGATAAGAATTACATAGGTTAATGTAATTGATAAATACATTGAACCCAAACAAAGTGTACACAGAAGACTAGATAATTTCCTTGTTCCTTCAAGCATCGAAGTAATGATTTTCCGAGTCTTCGATAAGTCACCACCTCTCAAAAAAGAAAAAGAAAAAGAAAAAGTGAAAGCAGAAGCTGCTTGGCAAGAAAAAGTGTAGCAGAAGCTACAAGATTAGTTGCAAAGAAAGGAAGACAATCATCCAGGTTCCCATTTAATCAATTTCAACCTCATATTCACATTGCAGTAGGCACTCAGAAGTTGAGAGTCTGGATCTACAATGCAAAAGCACTCTAGCAAGGCAGATCAATAGGAAGGCGACATTCAACTGATCGAGCAAAGCAGAGCAAGCAGAATATGGCTTCTCTCTCTAACCAATGAAGCAGCAGCCAGTTCTTCATCTTCTTCTCTTCCACGTTCTTCTACTGACCAAATTCATTACATATACGAGGTGTTCCTGAGTTTTCAAGGCGAGGATATACGCTTTACTTTTACAGATCATTTGCACACCGCTTTGGATGATAGGGGCATTAAGACCTTCATAGATGATGAGCTCAGAAGAGGAGAAGAAATATCACCGGCTCTTCTCAAAGCAATTGAGGAGTCAAGAGTTTCAATCATCGTCATCTCTCAAACTTACGCTGCCTCAAGGTGGTGCTTAGATGAACTGGTCAAGATACTTGAATGCAGAAAATCAAAAACACAAGAGGTCATATACCGGTTTTCTAGAAAGTGGATCCCTCACATGTACGACATCAAACAGGTGATTTCGGTGACGCGTTTGCTACACTTGATCATTGCAAATACAAGGAAAGCATGGATAAATTGAGGGCAGCTCTTAAGGAAGCAGCAGATTTGTCTGGAATCTGGATGGCCTTTCAAGAATGGGAGTATGTCTACTTTAGCTAGTTGATTAGTTAGCCTATTTTTTATTAATATATTTTTATATATTAATCCTGTACTTTATTTGATTTCGTATATATGAATTCATAGATCCGAGGCTAAATTTGTCAAGAGAATTGTTGGGGAATTGTCCGCCCAAGTAATAAGCCCTTCATGTGAGTTGCATGTTGCTGAACATCCAATTGGATTAGTGTCTTGTAGACAAGATGTCAACAAAATTTTACACGCCGAGGAAAATATTGTTCACATGGTAGGCATATGGGGGCCTGGTGGAATAGGAAAGACCACAATTGCGAAGGATGTGTTTAATTCAATTTGCCATAAGTTTGAAGGTAACTGTTTCTTGACAGATTTTAGATCAAAAAGCCTAGCCCAACTGCAAGAGACACTTTTGTATAATATTTTAAGGGACCCAACTTTGAAGGTGAGTAGTGTTGATGAATGAGTCAGTTTTATAAAGATAAGGATGCGACATAAAAAAGTTCTCTTAATCCTTGATGACGTCATGAGTCATTCCAGCCAATTACAGAACTTAGTTCCATCCCCTGAGAAATTAGTTTGCTAATTTCTCATCAAGTTGATGAAGTATATGAGGTCAAAATGTTAGATTATGATCGAGCTTTGGAGTTGTTTAGTTTGAATGCATTCAAAAGAAATGGACCTCCGGGTGATTATCTGAAACTAGCACAACGTGTTGTACGCTATGTCCAGGGCCTTCCATTAGCTTTGATAGTTTTAGGCTCTCATCTATATGGGAGAAGCAGAGATGAGTGGGAAACTACATTAGATATTGTAAAGGAGAAGATCCCCACAGAGAGATAAGAGATGTTCTCAAAATAAGTTATGATGCTTTGGGAGCATATTTAAAAGAATATTTTCTTGATATCGCTTGTTTCTTTAAAGGTCAACAAATAGACCGCGTGAAACCAATACTAGATGCTTGCTATGACCTTAAATCAGTGATCGGTATTAAACAACTCTAAGAAAAAGCCTTCATAAGAATTGACAGAGATAAGACTCAGGTGGATGGAACAGAAAGTGATAAGATTTGGATGCATGACTTGATAGAAGAAATGGGTAAACAAATAGTGCATCAACAAAGTGAGCCTAGCGAAAAAAGCAGATTGTGGAACTACGATGATGGTGACCATGTTTTAACAGATAAAACAGTAAGTATCTTATCTACTAAGTAAAATATCTTTTTGAGATCTTGAAGCTAGGAGATTTTGAAACATGTACTTACTAGCCTGTGCTTTCAAATTGCTTTCTTTCATTTTACAGGGAACAAAGAAAATAAAAGGCATCCAAGTAGAGGAGCATGAAGAAGAAATGATATGTTTGAATGCTAAAAGCTTTTCAAAGCTGAAAAATCTTAGATACTTTTTTTAGCGATTTTGCCCACTATTCTGGGAATATTGATTATCTATTCGATGAGTTGAGGTGGCTTAATTGGTCTGGATGTTCGATACAATCGTTTCCTTCAAATTTTCATCCAAGGAAACTTGTTGCGCTCGATATTTCTTACAGCCATTTTATCATATATACGACTATGGGAGGGACTTAAGGTACTTTAATCTAATAATCCATTTTTATTTCAAGAAAGTTTTTCTTTCATTTTTTTAAATAATTAATAATGTTGCAAATCACTAGTGCTTCAGATTGGTCTGATCTTTTCTTTTTTTCTTGCCGCACAGAATTTTCCACTTCTAAGATATATGCATTTAGAAGGTTGCACATCCCTAAGAGAACTCCCAAAATTCACAGGAATCCCCAACTTAGAAGAGCTGAATTTATTTATATGGTTGTGCAAGTTTAGTTGAGGTTCATCGGTCCATTGGATCCCTAGATAAACTTGTGACCTTAAATCTTGAACACTGCTCTAAACTTGTTAAGTTGCCAACCGAAATTAGCTTGAAATCTCTCCGTGCTATGGATCTTAGGTATTGCACTAGGCTAGAGGAATTTCCAAAAATTATTGGAAACATGTATTCGTTAAGAGAGTTGAACCTATCATGCACTAGTGTTAAAGAATTGCATCTGTCAATTGAGAATCTGACTGGCTTAGAGAGTTGCATCTAGATGATTGTAAAAATCTTACGACTCTACATTCAACATTTATGGGTTGCAAAATCTAGAGATTCTAAATGTGAGTGGATGCTCAAAACTTGTTACATTTCCAGAAATCATGGGAAAGATGGACTCATTGACAGAGTTGTATCTAGGAGGTAGTGGCATTAAAGAATTGCATCCATCAATTGGAAATCTCATTGGGCTTAATGAGTTGAATCTAGTAGAATGTAAAAATCTTACAACAATACCATGCAGCATATATGAGTTACAAAATCTAGAGATCCTAGATGTGAGTGGATGCTCAAAGCTTGTTACATTTCCAGAAAGCAAGGGAAAGATGGACTCGTTGACAGAGTTGTATCTAGGAGGCAGCGGCATTATAGAATTGCATCCATCAATTGAAAATCTCATTGGGCTTTATTATGTGTCTAGATGGCAATTGTGAAAATCTTACAACTCTACCATGCAGCATATATGAGTTACAAAATCTAGAGATCCTATATGTGAGTGGATGCTCAAATCTTGTTACATTTCCAACAAAAGCAAGCATTTCACATGATAACAGTGGCTCTCTAGGGCTGCCCAAGCTCAGTGTACTCAGAATCAACGGATGTAATTTATCAACTGCTGATTTCATTAGGAGTCTTGATTGCTTGGAAACATTAACTGAATTTGATCTCTCAAGTAACAATTTTGTTAGTGTTCCTGCACGTAGCAAATTTGTCAACTTGCCAAGGATTGACTTGTGTAGTTGCAAGACTTCGAGAGATTCCAGAGCTTCCACAAAATATACTCAAGGTAGATGCGAGGAATTGCGAATCACTGGAGAGATTTTTGATATTGCCAAAGTCTTTGAATATGCTAGAGATTATCTTGTGGAATTGCCATAGATTTAGTCACAGCCTGGGCGATGACATAATGGAAAATATATTCCTGAATAATCAGGTCTGTTCTGTTTATTCTCTCTCTCGTTTTGATTTATGTAATTTCTGTATTTCATAATGCATGCACATTATTAATATGGGGTGAGACCCGGCTACACAGAAGGGGTCTCTCACCTGAAAGAATACATGCGGTATTGACATAGCTGACATCTTTTCATTGCAGAAGTCCCGGTTTAGGCTTGTATTACCCCGGTAGTGAGGTTCCGAAGTGGTTCCGTTGTTCGAAGGAGGTTGCTGCTAATGAAAAAAGCCCGTGCAATGCATGTGCAATTTCTTTTGAAATCCCAAGCAAATTGAATTGGGAGAGCATAGGAGTGACTGTCGGAGTTAAATTTCTCTCTGATGAAATTAAAAGCTGTGGAGTTCACCTCGTATGCCGACCACCGAATGAGAGTGGTATGCTATACTGGCTTTCGTCGGCGAATGCAAAATAAAAGAGGCCTCGTAATGGAGCCAACGACGATTATCACCATCAACAAGAGCAGCAGGAGCAACCGTCAATGCCTCCCATCCCCGATTACTCTGCATCTTCATCTGCATCCACCTCAGAGTAAATCTTCCAGACTTCTGATTGGCAAGCAAATCTTGATCTTCCCAATTTGCTGTCAACTCTCACGAATCTTGATCCTACCTCACCAACCACTCCATAGTGCCATGCAATTAGATATGTTCTTTCACAGACTAGCTGCTTTTTTCAGGTTTGGCTTTCTTCCCTGTTCTAAAATTCTGCATATTTCATGTTTTTACAGGAATGATTGTTTTGTGGTATCAATATTGGTGAATTTTCCCTCAATTGATTCCATTGTTGTAGTAGAATATTGGTGGTAATCAGCTAGCTAGGCCATACAAATTAAGTTAGTTCATACAACTTGGTTGATATGATCCATTATTATCATTTGTTTTCTGGTTCATTTTCTTTGCTTTCATTTTGTTACTATGTTGCATTGTTGCTAGGTGATTAATTGATATCATTGAATTTGTTTGTTTTTTCCGTTTGCAAGGGGGGACTATAGATTTTCCACTCAGAAAGGTTACAGACTCTGGCCGGCCAAGTTGGCTACATGCTGATTGGTGACCTAACTGACTTTGAGACGACTGTAAATGAGCTAGAAGCAAAGGTAGATGCCATCTCCTCTTCATATCCTTGCTGTATTCTTGCCTATGCTCTTTTCCTAGTGATTCCAGGCTCAAGTGCCCATATGTTGTTGCTTACAATTTTATCGATACATATCATGTTAAAGAGGTATGATTTTGCAATGTCCACATGGTCCAAGAATTGAGAACATGGAATATGAAATGCAGCGCTTCCAGCAAAATCTTCCTAGCATATGTACATGCCACAAGCATATTAAATTTTCCTCTACAGGTTACAACTTCAAATTTCATAAATAAATATTGCCAATAATTTGTGAAACTCATATGCAACAATTTTTTTGTATCAGAAGTTCTAGCTTGGCTTTTGCCAAGTATCTTACTTCAAGGTGATGCGGCAGGTGTGTGCTGACCTTCTTGAGGAAGAAGGAATTGGTTTTCATTGTTCTAAGGATGGAATTGATACTGTGAGTAGTTACGCCTTCTTGGAGTTTGCCTCTGTTGTAGATTGATACGTCTAAAGATGCACAACTTAAACCTTGCACTCAAATATCATCGTTGGTAATATAGTGATCAACCAAGGGTCATTACCCGCTGAAGATTGTTCTTAAACTGCTAACCAAATGTCACAAACTACTCTAAACCATGCTACTGAACAGTTAAAAAAAATTAATTAATTAACTAACCTAGACTATATGGAATTTTCTGTAAATTTTACAGGACACTAAAAACACATTGAATAACACGTATACTAAATTTCAGAAGAATCGGAGTTGATTTAATATATTAAATAATTCACGTAAAACTGAACACAGTAAGATAACAAAGCAGAAACAGATTTTATAACTTTAAAACTATTGATAGAAACAAAGCTAAGGACTCATTCTCCACCACCAAACACACTCAATCATATCAAAGCTCAGTTATGGAATCCTAAATCTCAATTTAATTTACCCGAAGTTAACTCACAAGCTCGAATTAACCCATTACCCTTTCTTAGTTCCTCGTTAAGTGAATACAAGCTCACCACTTAATCTATTTCCGATTATGCAACCTAGACACAAGCTCGCTAAGTTTAACATAACAAAATCATTAAGCAAGAAAAGCGTTTGGATAAATCTAGGGTCACAAGTACAGTGGTAGTCTTGCTAAACCTAGGGTTTGAGTCACATGTAATTCAAGAAAAACATTTTGCTACTCAATTGGAATCAACACACGACATATACGAATCTAGTGTTACTCCTAGCATTAGAACCCTAACCTATTCATTTAGTTGCGCACCTAAACAAACAAGTAAAGATTCATCTTGTAGACACGGGGAAACAAACACTCAATTGATAATATAGAAAACCAGAAACTGATTGTCTTCAATATGAATTGAACATGTTTGGGGCTTTGAAATCGCCCCTAGCTACAAAAGTACTTAGCTAGTCATAGTCATGAATTCACTGAAAGAATACATCAAGAGAATTGAAAAGAAAAATAGAGATGAATGAAGGTGAGATCACGGCTAGATGATGGCAGAAAGGATGCAGTTCTTTTTTTTCTCTTGTGCGGCCGTCCCCCCACGTCTATTCTAGACGTCCCTTCTTTATTGCTTAGGTTAGGAGATTTTCACTTCTTTTCCTTTTAGGAATCAAGTAGCTTGTCCTCTACAATTCCTAATGATTTTCACCCATAAAAATATATCATATATCTCTAATAAACAGAGATATTCAGTTAATACTCGTCGGTGGGCTTCTAAAAGGAATTTGGGCCTCAAATCATGGATTTCCGTCAAAGTGTCAGATTCTCGGACTGCCCGACTTTGCTGTACTAAATCAGCCATAACTTTTTGTAGAAAAATGATATTGACGAGCCGTAAAAAGATTCGGAAACTAGACATCTAAGGCTTTCCATCAATATAAAGATAATCCTCTAGATCGTTGTGAGCTGGTCTCAGTGATCTGTCGAATTTGACTGATCTGCACTGGCAGATTTACTGATTTAGCTTCCTTTCTTCTACTTTGCTCCAAGATACCTATAAAACAAATAAACAAAGTAAATAACTAGAAAATACACTAAACTAACAAAGAAAGTACGGAGATTAACGCTATTAACATTGGATAAATATGCTCTTATCAAATACCCCCACACTTAGACTTTGCTAGTCCCTAGCAAACAAAGAACTAACTAGAACAAAAGACACGGACCTAATATCTTCCAAACATCTTAGAGAACTTATAATGCCCACAAGTATGGTCAACAATATTCAAGCAATCACATGTTAGAATTCACAACCTCACTCAAAAGCTAATTTATTTTGATAACCATAGTGCTAAAGTTATAATACATGAACAATCAAACTAGTGCAACAAAGGAGAACCAACTTATTCATGGGTCAAACACGCGTCAACTCAATTTCTCACAAAGATGCTCTCAATTTCTTTTCACTCATGATTTTCTGACTTGATGTATAAGCATATATTTCGCTCAAGTTATATGTGAGAGGAATGATGTAATAAGACAAACAAATAGCTCACATATAATAATAAGAAAGAAAGGCTTTTTCTGAATTTTTTTTTTACATATGATCCCATGATTGGAACGCCAAGACTCGGACGAAAGGCCAGTGACACCATATGCTCACCCCTCCACACAAGTCTCCACAAATCGAATGCACAACTTCAAAGATCAACAAGGTCTTTATTCAGGGTTGTAATGGGGCCAAGGGTTAAGGTTAAAAGAAAGAAAAGGAAGGAAAATTCAAAGATCCTAAAGAACCGAGTGGAGCACTAGAAAAACATAAGAGATAAAAGAATCTTGGAACTCCTCAAGGTAATCAATCTTCAAACATGAAGCAAGCAATTTTTCCAAGGCCAGATGTCATCTTCTTGGGCCTTTGCTTCATTGTAAACCTTTCTTCTAACACTTGTGAAATAGGACAAAGGCCAAATTTTCTTGAACAGGCCTTCAACTCAAAATAAACTCCTTATTCACAAAAGGGGGACTAAAATCCATACACACTTTTTTTTTTCTCTCTCTTTTGCCGTATACTTATTTTTTTCTTCATATTTTTTTTTTCTTTTTCGGCATACATATATTTTTTTTTTATGGACAAGTCGTACCCCCACACTTGCTTACAAAAGTACCTTGAACATAAATATATCTCTAAAAATATTTGCTCCACTAATTCCTTAGCATAGGGTGAGGATTCAACTATACTAAGCTCATGGTTAAGGAGTTTATGGGTGATGAAAGAAAAATGTTCAATGTAGGCTCAAGGGGGTTTATCTAGGGGGTTGCACAACTTGTGTGCATAAAAGGGACACAAGTTAATTTGGCTATGGTGGTAATCCTAGAGCCTTTATCCCTTCCCATCCATCATGCAATTCAACCATACGCTTCAAAAGGCTTTGGGGCAAGTTCTAGCATTTGTCCTTATAAAATATGCAAGTCGAATCCGAGTCTCAACCAAGATGAATAAGAGATGAGATCATGCAAAATCCTCGTCAAGAAAATAAGATGATTCTACACTAAGCACTCAGAAAAGAAATAGCACATATACAGGATCAAAAGCTCACAAGGGTTTAAATCAAGTTTAACATGGCATAGCATGCATCCATCAATTCTCAAGTGTTACATTAATCCAACCATCAATGTATATAAATCAAGCACAATAATCATCAAAATCTATTAACAATTATTTGAAATCAAGAATCTAACACATGCTTGCATTCCTTTTGTGACCAAAATATAAATCCGTAAAAAGTTCATGCTCATCATAGAGTTTGGAAGAACCCTAAAGACTCAACAGAAAATAAACCTAAGAACTAGACTCTTTTTTTTATTTTTTATTTATTGAAAAATAACAAAAAATTTCAAATTCCTTCCCCCCACACTTAAACTAAACAGTGTCCTCAATGTTTGATCTAGATATAATCATGCAATGATATAGTTAAGTATAGAAGGAAAGAGAAACACACAACAAAAACAAATATAGTTAAGAAGAGTAGAGAATGCTCCCTCTTGTAGACCTCCCAATGCTAATGATCTTTGGATATCAACCTCAAGGCTATAAGCCTGGAACTTCTAGTGTAAGCGACATGCCAAATGCGCTCAAAAGATACTCCAATAAATGCTCAAAGTCAATAGGAAAAATCACTTTTCAAAAACTGATTTCAGCTAAAACCTTGCAGCAACCCTAATTCTGAGGTTCATAGCTCATCCAGTACGAACCGGAATCCAAAGGTTCCACTTGGAGATGAAAGTTCATATTCAGGGCTTTCCATACAAATGTGGCATGCATTCCAGCTCCAAGGTATGTAGAAACTAGAGACCTACAAAGTTAGCAAAAAATTACAGAAAACTGGCAAAATGCTGACAGACTGACCTGCGTCCATTCAAACCTGAATACAAGAAGCTACAGGGGTCACATTCAGAAACCCTTTGGTAGGAATGAAGTAGACATCCGGGGCTTCAAATCCATATAAGTTTTGTCTCATTTGGACCCCCGGAAGTATCCCCTGTTTTGCACTTTATATGGCTCTGAAGCCCAGTTTTCTGCTTAATTTCTGTTCCGACCCTCCTGTACTCAACTGGAACTGCAGACGCTGTGAAACTTGAAATTTGGATCTGCCAAAGCCATTAGAAAATAGACATCTGGGGCTTTTGATGCATATATAGTACGTCTATTGGTTCCAAAGGAGCTGTGAACGACAGCTGTTCAAAGTGGACTGAAATCTGGGCGTTAGAAAAACTGGTTTGATAAAAAGTGACTCTAGATCTTTCTCAACTATGAGACCTGCCACACACACAAAAATACATAAAACCAAACAAAACAAGAAGCAAAGAAAGAGAAGAAAAGAATAAAGAAAATATCCCTTAGAAAAATACCGCAATCTTCCTCCTCAATTCATTGGGTTGCCTCCCAAGAAACGCTTGGTTTAACGTCCTCAGCCTGATAGCCGGGCCAATTCTTCAATAGTAATCAGGAGGTTTTGGTCTTGGTTCCATGAGATGCTTGACCTTTTTCAAAGATGCTAGGTGATTCATTTTAAGCAACTTGTGCTCCTTGGTAACAATGGAAAGATAGGATTTCAACTTTCTCGTTTTGTTTCTCTTCTTCCATTCTCTCGTTCTCTTCTTATGTCCCACAAGCACGGCCAAAAGAATCTTCTTATCAAAATTGGGATATTCACCTATCACCATCTCCACATGATCAACAAACTCAAGAGTTTCTTGTATGGAGGGAACAAATGTAAAGCTCGAATGTGGCAAATAATGGTCAGGTGGTCGGGCATGTGATAGAATTAGAGGCCCATCTATAGGAGATTTGTTGGACTCCTCTTCTAAGCAATCCTCCATGTCATCCTTGTATTCTTGATCTTTATGAGCTATGATGATTGCTTCTGGCTCTTGGTACTCATTCGCATGAAGTTGAACCTTACTTTCTTTAATGTAAAATTCCTCACCTGTCAGGGATTCTTCAATATCACTATCTTCATATGCTTCAAGCTCGGTTTTATAGTGTAACACATAATCCTCACATGTCTCAACCTCAAGTTTCTTTTCATAAGGCTCATCCACATCTGTATCCTCATCCTCATCCAAAATTGACTCATGGAATACATTATGAGGTTGAGGTTGAGGTAAGGCTGTGACTTCAAGGGACTGCCCTAAAGCTGTAGTAGGTGTAAGAGGGCACTCCATAAGTACCTTGGCCTCCAAAGGCTCATTAGCTTCTGCCCAATCTTCTTCCTCACTCGTCAACGCCTCATGATATGACTCTTGAACCCAACATTGTGTTTCCCGCTCCTCTGTTTCTTGGTTCAAAGAATTAATAATTTGTTGGATATGTTGCTCAATATTCTCCACGGCTTTGTCCATATTCCTTGATGATTCTTCCGCACTTTTCGCAGCTGCCTGTACAATTGCCTCAAGGGAGGGCTTCATTGGATCAACCAAGAGGACTGGTGCTTGCTCTTGGTATGACGGCCACATGAATGAATCAATATTGTGATGATAAGGATCATACATAGGGACTTGATAAGGCTGCCATGAGTTGAACACTTCCGGATTCCATGAAGAGTTAGCATTAGTCCAACCATTGTTGTAAATGCTTAAGTTGGGATCCTCCCACATTATAGTAGCTTACTCAAAATAACCTTGGTATTGCAGTCCGCAAACAAAACAAAACAAAAACTAAGTTAGTATGGTACAATATTGAAAAACACAAAAATAAAACAGATTAGCAATTAAGGAAAACAATCCCCGGCAACGGCGCTAAAAATTGATACGTCTAAAGATGCACAACTTAAACCTTGCACTCAAATATCATCGTTGATAATATAGTGATCAACCAAGGGTCATTACCCGCTAAAGATTGTTCCTAAACTGCTAACCAAATGTCACAAACTACTCTAAACCATGCTACTGAACAGTTAAAAAAAATAAATTAATTAACTAACCTAGAATATATGGAATTTTCTGTAAATTTTACAGAACACTAAAAACACATTGAATAACACGCATACAAAATTTCAGAAGAATCGGAGTTGATTTAATATATTAAATAATTCACGTAAAACTGAACACAGTAAGATAACAAAGCAGAAACAGATTTTATAACTTTAAAACTATTGATAGAAACAAAGCTAAGGACTCATTCTCCACCACCAAACACACTCAATCATATCAAAGCTCAGTTATGGAATCCTAAATCTCAATT
>BDJD01006783.1:44562-73215 GCA_002564525.1 Rosa multiflora
AACATTACTTGATGAAGAACGGATGAATCTTCAGCTTATGTGTGCAGAACTGAGAAGGTTGTCTTCTCAGCCAATCCAAGAACTATTCACCTCTTCTGGTAGGAAATCCCGAATCTCAAAGCTATTCGATCCAAATCTTAGAGCTAGTCGTGAACACGGAGCAGATTCTCTTCTGAACAGCTGCCACTTCAAATGGTGTACAGGTCTCAAAACGACTCCAATATGGCTGAAATTTGGAGGTCAAAGAGAAGACGCAGAGACGAACAACTTTGATGAAGGAAAGATTTTGATCTGACGTCCCGATCAAGAGGTTTCGGGGCGTGAAAACAGGCTGCAGCAGGGGGGGTTTTTTTTCTTGGCTAGAGCTTTGGTTAGAGCTTCGTGCTGATAACGTGTTGTAAAACAGAAAAGTTTTTGAGAGAGAGAGAGAGTTTGGACACATAGAATCAGATTGTGTGTCTTATTCATCTCACCATGAGGAGCCTTATATAGGACTACATGGTGTGCACAAAAGGGTAATGCTTAATTACAATTCAATCACTCCTACAATTACAACCTATCAATCACCAATCTATAGGGATAGGCACCTATTACTCAACATCTATTTACATGATTATCCACAAATATTTACAACACATTGATCATATTCCTCTGTAATTTTAGAAAGCAGTTGGAAGTATTGGTCTATTCTCAATTTAAAGGTCTATACATTGAGGTCTCAAGTATCTCAACTTTGCCAGTTGAGGTCTCTAGTACTTCTATGCTCGAGTGCCTTTATCTCATTGTTTACATGTTAATAAAACATATCGCGTTTAAGAGGCACGATGTTGCATTGTCCACATGGTCGTTCTGTTAAGCCAATGTTTGGCCAATGATTTGATTGGATCAGCTAAGAAATCTAGTCTGGCATAGGCTAGCTTCAAGGTGATGTGGCAGGGATGTGCTGACCTTCTTGAGGAAGTAAAAGTTTGTTTTATTTGTTTCTAAGGATGGAATTGATGCTGTGAGTACTGCTTCTTGGAGTTTGCATATGCTGTACATTCATGCAAGCAAGCTGGTGCTGTATCCAATGAGCCCCACTTAGATGTATCCACTGATGGATTTTACCTATTTCAGAGGTATGATCTCTGGTCAAGTAGTTTAAATTAAACATGATGAGCTCTTAACCTTTTGGTATAATGTTCCTTTGCTTATGTAGTTGGAAGGTTACGAGCAAAAATACAGTGGTATACCTTGACAATCGTGAAACTCTTATGATGGTCAGAGAAAGCAATGAGCGGTGAGTCCCTTTCTATACACAAATGTATATCCTGTTCTTTTTTTCCTCCAACAACCTTGCACGTACCAAAGTAAGATATGATTCTTATGATTGCTTAGTACTTCTAGCACATTATAAAAAAGGATGATAGCAATTTCTATTTCTCATCTGTTTGAAAAACACTGATTGCATGTCTTTTCCATGCAGAGGTCTAATTGGGTGGTTGATCAAGAGTTTGCAGCGGACATAGCCGTAGGCAAGTGGCATGATACTAAATTAGCTTCCCTGATTCGAAGCTCCAAATATCATCAGGCCGATATGTAAGGCTTAATTGAGTTCTGATTGCCGATTTGATTTATATGCAGTATCTGCAATCATCTAAGAATATAATGCAGACTCTCACAGGAAGGAAGTAGTAAAACTATAATAAGTTCATCAGAGTTGTATGCAGAGGTTGTTTCAGAAATAGCAGTGATTGTGAAGATTGGCATAGTAAAATCAATAGATATTCAAACATTAGGTTATTTTGTAGTCACCTGCTATATGAATGCACTGTGCATGTTGCCCTACTCTTTTTAGATCATTTCATTGATGGTATAATTCACAAAGTCAGGTTCTTTTGTCAGATATAATGTTATATTATCAAATGGTGAATCTTGTACCGTTTGTTGATAAAAATATGAAACCAATCTTCCATATATATGACATACTGTTCCATGGATGATGAAAATGTTGAATTAACATGTTTGTGAAAATGTCTTGACCGCATGTGCTTTCCATTGCAGCCATCAAGTGGGCCAGTTGATGAAGAGTTTGCAGACATAGACAAGTGGCCTTAGGCTGGAGCTTCCCTGTTTGGAGGCTGCTGCAGAACAACTCCAAATACCATCACGGCAATATCCAAGGCTGTTTCTAACAAGCTATTCTTTTGCAGTTAACGATGCTTAGTTGAGTTATAAAATTGAGATGTAAATATTTGTAATCCGATGCTAAGAATAAGAGCACGTGTCTTTTTCATTTCCATGTTTTGTAACTCGAGAGTAAGTAGCAAATAACTATCACCATGGTGCTGCTGCTGTATGATGGCAGGTGAGGTTGTTTCACATCCAATAACAATGCTCGTTACCTTTCAAGGTTAAAATCTCACTAACATTCCGTTGTATGTACTAAACAGGCCTCTGAAATTAGATTGGCCTCCTACTAGTCATATTGACAGAAAATCTTGAAAGTTAGCTCATTGAAACAGAGTTCTAGGAATGATCATTTCTCTGCACAGAAAATCTGGTTTATCCTATGTGTCCAATGTCATCTCTTTGTAGTATGATTGTGCTTAACGTGTTAAGAAAATTTTAATTTTAATTTTTTTCCCCTAGCCCTTTCCTTGATTGGATAGTCTTAAACCAAAACTGGACATCTACTGCTACATGCCTACATTGTGATTCAGATTTATGCATTTGTATCGTTCTGCTTCATATATATGTTTCATAATGTTTGAAAGCAACAGATGTGTTGCTGCAGTATATTCCTTTAACTAGAGAAAATGAAGCGAATCAGCGTTTGCCTTGATATCTGTCAAGCTCAATTGCACTCATAGGAATCACAGAGAGTCAATTGATGACATTCACAGAGGTTCATATGTCCACAATGGACTGACCATTCATGATGAAGAAACCATCTTTTGGCACTTAAAGGTTAGAAATGTCATTTTGCACCTCAACTCTCATTTCCACTCAAATGTTACTCCCCTCTGATTCGTAAAACAGAGCAGGGAAAAACAAAGGGTGTATTTTTCATGTACAATTCTTTGATTAGTGACGAGGCTATTGTTCAGATGTTGCATTGAGCGCGTGCTCCAAGATTGCCGCTTTCTGTGAAGGGGTTCAGCTCCATGGGTCGCTTGTGAAGATGGGTTTGGAGGAACGCGTGTTTTTTGGGAATTGGATGATCCCCGGAATGTGTTTGATGAAATGCTTGAGAGAAATACTGTGTCGTGGACTAGTTCGATTTGTGCTTATGGTGACCATCGTGTGTGTCATTTCTGCTCGTGCAAAGTTGAAGGATGTTGCGCTGAGTGACGGTGTGTGTGCTTACATTGGGAAGTCTGGACTGAAGAGTAATATGCTTATGGTGAATTCACTTGTTGATATGTTTATGAAATTTGGGGATACTAGTGCTGCAAAGTGGCTTATTGATGAATGTGTGGATAAAAACTTGGTTCTTTACAGTGGTTTTGTCAAATTATGTGCGCCAGGGACTGGCTGGTGTAGCAGTTTCGGTGATTGGTGAAATGCTACAACAGGGCCTAAGACCCGACAAGGTTGCCATGTTATCTGCAATTTCAGGTTGTGCACAACTGAGTGATTCTCTCTCTGGAAAGTGCCGCCATGGTTATGTTCTAAGGAATGAACTAGAAGGTTGGGATACCATTTGTAGTGCCATGATTGATATGCACATGAGGTCGTGAAGTGAGGCCAACAAGAGATGGCCTGCATAATTTTTGACAATATGTCAAATAAGACTGTAGTATAATGGAACTCGTTGAATTCTGGTTTCATAAGAAGTGGTGATGTGAAGTCAGCTTGGGAAATGTTCAATGAGATGCCAAAGAGTGATCTTGTCTCTTGGAACACTATGATTAGTCCTCTGTTCCGAGAGAGCAAGTTTGGGAAAGCAATTGAACTTTTCCGGGTGAAGGGAATAAAAGGAGATAGGGTGACCATGGTGGAGGCTGCATCTGCCTGCGGATATCTAGGAGCTTTTGATCTTGCAAAGTGGACTCATGCTTTTATTGAAAAAAAAAAAAAAAAAAAAAGAAATTGACTGTGATATGCGGCTCGTGACAGCCTTAGTTGACGTGTTTGCTAGATGTGGTGACCCTCATAGTGTATTGAAGGTGTTCAATAACATGGCAAGAAGAGATGTTTCTGCTTCGACTGCAGCCATTGGAGCAATGGCCATTATGGGAAATGGGGAACGAGCTGTAGAGCTTTTCGATGACAAGCAAGGGGTGAAACCAGATGAAGTAGTCTTTATGGCAGTACTAACAGGGTGCAGCCATGTTGGTCTTTTGGAACAAGGGCGGAACATTTTCAAGTCAATGCAGTCGGTCCATGGCTAGTAGGATGTCATTATCTAAGGCTCTTGCTAACAAGTCTTCTGCAGTTAACGACGTTTAGTTGAATCCCCGAAACTAGATGTAAGTATTTGTAATCTGATGCCAAGAATAAGGGCATGTGTCGTTTTCATTTCCTTGTTTTGTAACTCAGAGGAAGTAGCAAAACTGCTTCTGCTGTATGGTGACTGGTGAGGTTGTTTCAGATCAAATAATTAATAGTGCTTATTACGTTTTGGAGAATTTCATTAGTAATCCCTACCGTGTTCAAAGCAAGTTTTTAAAAATAGATCGGCATCCTTCTAGTTGTATTAACAGAAAATCTTGAACATTAACTCATTTAAACTTGGTTCCAGAAATGATCATTTCTCTGCACATAAAATCTGGTTATCATGTGTCCGGTGTCCCTAGTGTGTACTAACAGATATTGTTTTTTATAGAGCCGTAGTTGAGATTTGTTGGTTTTCTAAGCTTTTGATTTATACCAGTTAGTAATAGTTGGATTTTGCGCAGAGGTATAATTTGCATCATATAGGAACAGCATCAATCTTGTGTTACCCTTCACAAGATGTACTGGCACCTTAAAAGGGGAGCAAGGACTTCTAATTATATTGGGAAAGAACTTTGATGTCAATCAACACTCCATGAACTGATGGCAACTTCAAGGTTGCAAGCAAACATATTGTACCCTTAACGGCGGGGAGGCTTTTGATAGTCAGAGGAAGCTGGGGTGTGTCCCCTGCTATATGTGATGTGTGTGTGTGTGTGTATGGTTATATACTGTTCCTCTGTTCTTCCAACACCTTTCCTCCCAATTTAGAATATTCTTTGCTTAGTACTTCTAGCACATTAGAAAATGAGGATGATGGAAATTTTGATCTCTCAGAGGTTCATAGAAATGTCTGACTACGTGTCTTTTCCATTGCAGTGTTCAAGTAGTGTGTTGATGAAGAGTATAGCCATTGGCGAGTGACATAATGCTGGGGTTTGCCTGTTTAGAGATTCTGAATATCAGCAGGCCCATATCTGTCCTATATGGCCATATGTAAGTACTTGTAAGTTATAATCATATAAAGGATATATATTCTTTTCCTTGATTTGTAACTAGATGAAGTATTAAAACCATAACTACGTCATAAGGCATGCTGCTCGACCAAAAAAAAAAAAAAAGTAATATGGTGCTGGTGTTTTAAGCTAAAATTGTTTGGTGCTTATCCAATCCAAAATCCGTGTAGGAAAATTAATAGGATATTCAAAAATCAGCCTATTTTGCAGTGACCTTGAACCGATTCTTGCTTAGAAAATTTAGGAAGTATTGGGAAGCATTGAAATACTCTCAATTCAAATACCAATACATTCTCAATTCTGCATGTAGAAAAACTGAACATTCTCAAGTTCTCAACCTTGTTTAGTGCTTATAGTTATCTGCATTCAAAGTAGTTCTTTTTTTTATCGTTACTGTTACAGAATTTGAATCTGCTTAAGCAACGTACTCACTTAATAAAGATAATGAAATTAATTAATCATCGAAAAAAGATGATGAAAATAAATAAATAAATGCACTATATCCAACAAAATAAGATAGGGAAACGTGCTTCACAAATTGCTCATAACTCTCAATTGAAAACAAAATTCAATTAACATGTGCAGAGCACGTTTAAAAGATCAGTATTATCATACCAAATAAAAAAATAAAAAAAATAAAAATCACCCACATAAAAATATTAGATATATTCTACTTTTTCATCAAAATGAAAAAGTCACGTAGGCCGAACTCTCATATTTTCTTCGTGAATACAAATTTCATATTTTCTCCCCCTCACATTGGAAGCACCAGGAAGGTGCTTACGATGGTGTCATGCAAGGTCGGAGGAATGTTCGTATCTCTCGACGGAGGTTCTTGATTTTGAAACGGTTTTATGATTTCCGGTCTCGATTGGAAGCTTGCCGGCGGTGTCATGCTGACGACATCTTCTCCATCAAAGGACGTCAGGTTTTGGGCTTGTGCCTAGCCTTGGGTTTGGCCTTATTGTTTGTTCTTGATCATGTGTACAATGCATTGCTTCAGAAGGGAATTGGCACCTTCTCGAATTAGGTCCTAACTCTCAGCCTGCCCCTTTTTATTTTTTGATATCTTGATTTTGAGACTTTACGGATGGATTGATGTGTGGCTGTTTCTGGATTTTTCTGTTACCAGTTCTCGGGCTGCTAACCGTGGCATTCTCCTTGCTGATTCCCAGTCTGATGAGGTTTGCAGCATCAGTGCTTCGATGAGCAATGATGCTCAATCTTCTTCAATCACTCGTGCCGCGTCTTCCTCCACGCCGCCCGCGGCGTCTGTTTCAGCTCTCAAAAGATTGAAGCAGAGATTGAATGAGTTGTGGCTGTCTGCAGTTCGGAAATGGCCTACGGTACAGTTACGACTTATGCACTTGTAATCTTTCTCAATCAAGCGCTGACTTTTGATTTAAGCTAATACAACTGTGTCTCTTTGAGAACTGTTCTTTCTCATTGGGTTTTCTCTTGTTTGGCTCAATGGCATTTTTGCTTTTGTTGTCCTTTGTGCTCAGATAACCTTGGTAGAATGTCTTTTGTGGTTAATATCTCTATGATGCTGGTTCGTCCTGGTTCTCCCTATAGCTCGAGATTTTCTGCAGTTGGTCATATGTGCTAACCTGATGTTCTCTTACTTTGAAGGTGAGTTCGGAATTTAGATGCTCATGTATTGTTGTGGAAATTCTAATGGGGGTTTTGGGTAGAATCTAATCTCCTTGCTACCATCGATTCTCTGCTGGTCTCTGTTATCATATATCGAAACGTCCTGCAGGCATTTGTTATGTGTTCGTTGGAAAACCATCTAACCAAGTTTATCAGAAAGATTGTTAAGTAGCTGTCACACCAAGTATTAAACCTAGAAAACTAAAATATTTCGCATCTGATTGATCTTTATTATGCAATTAATGGTTTCAGTAGTGAAAATGTTTGGTGAGAATTTGTTAGTCAAAAGTGGGGTGAACGAGCATATTCATCTTTGGAGTTTAGGGTTTATAATTATAAATTATTCCTCTTTCCTCAAATCTTCACTTACCTATCAAACTCAAATCTGTGTATGAAAATAAAAACAAAGGTACACTATAAAGTCCTCCACACGATGCACTTGTATATGTGATCAATACTGTATTCAAGTGAGCTGAATACTGTTGGCCTTTATAAAAAGGAATACACACACACGCGCACAACACACACGATGAGAGAATAACAATTGATATTTTGTTTATATTACCTCAGTTGGTATGACTATTTGACATACATAACATTGTGACTATAGGCATGTTCTGAGGACTCTGAGTTTGTTGTTGTTTTTCCTGGAAGTGAGGTTCCAAAGTGCTTAGACTCTCGTTATGATGTAGGAGAACTTTATAGGGGAAGGTGTTTTATATATATATATATATATATATATATATATATATATATATATATATATATATATATATATAAATATATATAATAACTCTGTTACAATCTCTGCAGAATTAATGAGGGAAAACAAAGGCTTTGCTCTTTGTGCTGTTTATGAAGAAGTACCGGGAATTAGTTTAGATAGGTGGTCATTTGGTTTTTGAGTTTCTGTTCATATGGATTACGTAGACATAGATCCTCACCGGTTTTCTATGTCTGCACAAGAGAGTACACCTTCAGCTCATGTGTGGCTAAAGTATATTCCATTAACGGTTGACATCAAGTGAATGGTGCCTAGACAGCAGTATAGTCCTTGGCATGTTTGAGTTTGCTTTTCTTACACAGGTTACCGTTATGCTTCATTCAAATTGAAAAGCCGTGGGATTCATCTGGTACGCTTGTCAACAGTAACCGAACTTAATCTAACCGGAAGCCATTTTTTTAGTCCTCCTGCATACATTAGCAAACTTGTCAACTTGGAGACCCTTGAATTGCAGTTTTGCAAAAAATCTTAAAGAAATTCTAGAGCTTCCACCAAACGTAACTAAGGTAGACATAATTAATTGCAAATCACTGGAAAGATTTTTACAATTGTCAAAGGTATTAGAAGATAAAGCATTACAAGAAATTCGGTGGATCAACTTGTGGAATTGCAATAGATTGTATGATGATCTAGGTTTTGATGTCGCAAAAATGGAATGTATTTTACGGAGTCAGGTATCTCTGTTTATTATGGTACATATATATACATGTGTGTGTGTGTGTGTGTGTGTGTGTGTGTGTGGCGTGTGTGTGGGCGCATAGATAGTTGCATTGGCTGTATATATTTGAAGCAGTTTCATTGATTGCAGGTGTCTTCGGACTCATCCTTTGGTGTTCTGTGTCCCGGAAATGAGGTTCCAGAGTGGTTCAGTTGTCATAATAATGTAACAGAACATACTAATTCCAAAAATGAATTTGCTACATTTGAACTATCTATTGAAATCCCTAGTTTAAAATGGGAGAACACAGGAGTGGCTCTCTGCATGTGCTCTTCTTGAAGAAGGCTGTTTTTCATCTGAAATGTTCAAAGGAGTAGGAAAAAGAACTCTAGTTGGTTTTTGTAGTTGGAGCTTACTTGTGGATCAATGATGTAGACGTAGAAGAAGAGATAACAACATCAGCTTATGTATGGCTGCAGTATATTCCATTACCTGTTAAAGACAAGCCAAAGGTGGGTGTGTGTTGGTCGTTGCCTTACAGATGTCAGATTCAATTTTACTGGCCGACGGCTTTTAAAATGAAAAGTTGTGGGGTTCACCTGTATGCTTGTCAACATCAACTGAAGTTGATCTATCAGGAAGCAATTTCGTTATTCTTCCCACCTAAATTGGCAAATTTGTCAAATTGTCGAAACTGGACTTGCACTTTTGCAAGAGGCTTCAAGAAATTCCCGATCTTCCACCAAAAGTAAAATGGATAGACGCAAGTGAGTGTGAGTCTTGTAAATATATTCAAAGTTGTCAATGGTATTAGAGCAGAAATCCTCACAAGGGATTGAATGGATTAACTTCTGGAATTGCCATCAATTGCGTGACAATCTAAGTATTTGTATGGAAAAGTTGGAAAGAATTCTATTGAATCAGGTATGTATCTCTCTCCTAATATCTTTACCTATTTACAGAGGAATAGAGTAATGACATGCACATTTATAGACTCATACCATATATTTTGTCCTCGAGACCAAATTTCTCTGAGATTTGCATACATACATGAGGGTCTCACATGGATTACTAGTTTGGAGACATGTATTGAGTAGATTAATACAGTATATATAGCTAGTTCTATTGACATGATCGGTAACATTTCCATAATTGCAGGTGTCTTCAGAGAACTCCTGGTTTGGTGTTGTATGTCCTGGAAGTGAGGTTCCAATGGGATTCGATTATTGTAAGGATGTAGAGGAACTTATTTGTTCCGAAATGGGGCTCTTGCATATGAACTATCTATTGAAATCCCTGGCAGTTTAAAATGGGAGAACACAGGATTGGCTCTCTGTGCTGTTTTTGAAGAAGGTTTTTGTTCATTTGAAATGTCTGAAGATGTTACGCCAACTAATGTAGATGGTGTATCCGTTGAATTTGGAGCTTACATTTGGATCAATGAAGTATATATAGATGTTGATTTCTGGTTTCATAAGAAGTGGTGAAGTGAAGTCAGTTTGAAAAATGTTCAATGAGATGCCAAAAAAGTGATCTTGTCTCTTGGAACACTATGATTGGTGCTCTGGTCCAAGAGAGCAAGTTTAGGAAGCAATTGAACTTTTTTCTGGTGATGCAGACTGAGGGAATAAAAGGAGATAGGGTGACCATGGTGGAGGTTGCATCTGCCTGCGGATATCTAGGAGCTCTTGATCTTGCAAAGTGGACCCATGCTTATATCGAAAAAATGAAATTAACAGTGACACGCAGCTCGGGACAGCTTTATTTGACATGTTTGCTAGATGTGGCGATCCTCAAAGTGCAATGAAGGCTTTCGATAACATGGCAAGAAGAGATGTTTGTGCTTGGGCAGCAGCCATTGGAGCAATGGTCATGCAAGGAAATGGGGAGCGAGCGCTAGAGCTTTTTGATGACATGCTTAAGCAAGAGGTGAAACCAGATGAAGTATCTTTGTGGCAAACCTAACAGCATGCAGCCATATTAGTCTTTTGGAACAAGAACAGAACATTTTCATGTCAATGCAATCCGTCCATGGCATTTCCCCTCATATTGTTCATCACGGTTGTATGGTTGATCTACTTGGCCGAGCAGGGCGCTTGGAAGAAGCTGTTGATCTGTTAAAGAGCATGCCAATGGAACCTAATGATGTCATTTGGAGCACACTCTTGATTGCTTGTCGAACCCACAAAAACCTAGAAATGGCAGCATATGCAGATGAACAGGCATCTAAATTGACTACTCAGAGGAGTGGTATTCATGTGCTTCTTTCAAACATATATGCATCAGCTGGGACATGGGTTGGTGTTGCAAAAGTGAGGCTACAGTTGATGGACAAGGCACCCAGATCCAGTTCCATTGAAGTTAATGGAGTGATCCACGAGTTTACTCCGGTGGTGATACAGATACGCACACCGAGAAGAGCCACACTGTGTTGATGTTGCAAGAAATAAACAGCAGACTCAGAGATGCTGGTCACGTTCCTGATTGGATTATGTCCTGCTTGATGTTGATGAGGAGGAGAAAGAGTTCTTGCTCAGTCAACACAGTGAGAAAGTGGCCATAGCTTTTGGGCTTATAGGTACAGGGCAAAGAATTCCAATTCGCCTGGTGAAGAATCTGAGAATGTGTTCTGATTGTCACTCTTTTGCCAAATTAGTGTCAAGAATATACGACGGGGATATACTTGTTCAAGATAACAACAGGTTCCATTTCTTTAGTCAGTTCCATTTCTTTAGTCAGGGGCTTTGCTCTTGCAGTGATTACTGGAAATAGAATTATGATTTGAAGAGAACTGTTCCCCAATTATTGATCTCCTTTAGTCTGCACTCTCATTATCTATTGCTTTTGATCTGCCTGCCATTATCATATCGTGTTAATTAGTTAATTACACAATCCAAGTATGCCTCCATTATCATTGAGCCATACTTCAGGGGCAATGTGCACAACCCAATTTCTTCCATTGCCATTGTCCATACTCATTTACTACTCGACTGAAAAAACAACCGTTGTAAATCAGACCAATCAAGCCCTTGAGCCTGAAGCTGGAATGACTGTTGTTCACCTTGAATGCCAACAGAATGGATATCACCAACCGTACCCGGTCCACTCCAGAGTTCCAACAAGAATACCATGCATTCTGATGTATTCTTTCAGAGACAGAGAGGTTTCAAGCTGAGACTTGAAAACAGTCTATAGTGCAAGATCTAATCAAAATTCCAAGATCTTTCAGGTTTGGTTTTCCTCTTTTTTCTCAGATTCTGCGAGTATATTGTCTGTAAGGGTATGGTTGAGATTTGTTGGTTTTTCTAAGCTTTTAATTCATAGCGGTTAGTAACATTTGGTATTAGCACAATGGTAGTTGCATCAACTAATCAGCGTGGATAGCATAGATTCTGTAGGTATATTGTTTTTATAAGGCTATGGTTAAGATTTGTTGGTTTTTCTAAGCTTTTAATTCATAGTGGTTAGGAACATTTGGAATTAGCACAATGGTAGTTGCAACAGCTAATCAGCATATTTGGATAGCATACATATATGTTATAGGTGAGTGTCATGAGGCTCTTTGGAGACTCTTCTGCAGGACAACTGCAAATACAATCTTTATTCATCCACAAGTACTTATACGCATCAAAATTTATCAATATGTAAGTTTTATATATGTGACGATCTGTGTCTTTTCATTTTCCAAGTTTTGTAACGTAGGGAAAGTAGTAGAACTATCTCTATGCTACTGGTGTTGTATGATTAGGTTGTCCGTTTCAGAATAAGAGTGCATAACTCGCATCGCAACGAAGCTTGTATTTGATCATCTCTAACAGAATCATGCAGTAGATGGAACTTGGCAGTTTCTTTGTAAATAACTATTTATATCAGTGGGTGGAACTTTTTTCTCACTGTACGTAAGTCTGTAATGCTTGTGGTCTGTTTTCATTTACCTTATTACCATGGTTAATTGGTTATCATGTACAATAAGAGTGGGACTTCAAAAATTATTATAATTAACCAAATAGTACGTACTGCCAATTTACATCATAATTGGGAACTGTACAACCCCACTAATATGTAACATTCTTTGATTAGGGGGCAGGGGCTGTGCGATTGTAGTAGAATTATGATCACTTTATTCTTTCTTTTCAAACTGCGTAAAATTCAGACATAAAAACGAGAATTTAGGATCAGTTTGATATCCGCTTATTAAAAATGATAAATATGATGCCTAAAGATGCTTCTGTCGATTATATATTAAAATTGTAGCAAACTGCAAACTACATATACCCCCTTGATAGGATTTCAAAATACAAAAAACTCTACAACATTTGGTTTTGAACATTTAAGGACAAAAGTTTGCACTTAAGGACCATATGCTCTCCACTTGCCACATGTCATGAGTTAATTTATTTTTTTATCATTAACTACTTATTTTGACTTGTAATCCCTTTATAAGGATTAAATCTTACAAATAAGGACAATCTGCTCTCCACTTGCCACATGTCATGAGTTAATTTACTTTTTTATCATTAACTACTTCTTTTAACTTCTAATCCCTTTATATTACTTTTTTTTCTTTTTATGATAATAATTCATTTATGTTACTTTTTTTTTTTCTGAGAATAATCTGTTTATATTACTCTTTTTTTTCCTGAGAATAATCTGTTTATATTACTTTTTTTTTTCTGAGAATAATCCATTTATGTTACTTCTCAAAAGCAAAAAAAAAAAAAAACAAATCTTTCTTCTACACGTTGCTAAGAGAAAGAATCTCAGACCTCACACTCCTACTACTCTCATCTCATTGCCTAATCCTACTATTGCACTCGTCCAATCCTGCTACTGCACTCGCTGCACTTATACTCGTCAAGTTCTACTACTGCACTTATACTCGTCAAGTTCTACTACTGCACTCATCATCGCCTAATCCTGCTACTACACTCATACTCATCCAGTTATACTACTCGTGTTCTGCTACTGCACTCGTCATTGTCAAATCCTGCTACTGCACCCATCCAATCTGCTACTGCACTTGCTGCACTCATACTCGTCCAGTTCTGCTACTGCACTTCTACTTGTGTTCTGCTACTGCACTCGTCATCACCTAATCCTGCTACTGCACTCGTCCAATCTCGCTACTGCACTCGCTGCACTCATACTTGTCCAGTTTTGCTACTGCACTTATACTCTTGTCCTGCTACTACACTCGTCATCGCTTAATCCTGCTACTGCACTCGTCCAATCTCGCTACTGCACTCGCTGAACTCATACTCGTCCAGTTCTGCTACTGCACTTGTACTCTTGTCCTGCTACTGCACTCGTCATCGCTTAATCCTGCTACTGCACTCGCTGCACTCATACTGGTCCAGTAACAGGAGCATTAGCAGTAGCAGTAGAAGGAGTAATTAGATCATTTCAATTTGAACAGTAGCAGGTCATATCATTGATAGTAGCTGATCGATCCTATCATTGAACCAAATAACAAATCATATCATTGAACAGTAGCAGAGCATATTATTGACATAAACTATAAACTATATAGCAGCATATCAATTCAATTTGAATAGTAGGAGATCAAGAATAGCTTTTATCATGGTTAGAAAGACTGAAACTTTCTACCATTTGCAATAGAGCAAAAGTGATATGTTAAATAAGGCTGCAAAGAATAAAAATAATTTCAAAAACAGGGTTGGAATGAAATTTGGGGGCAATAATTTCCAAAACGGGGTTGGAATGAAAATGATGCTTTGTATTCTCAAAGACCACACCCACCCAGTAAAAGTATTAAACAAATAAACAAATTATAACTGAAATTGCCATAATTAGATAGAATCCAAAATTCCCAAAAACTCATTCCCACCCAAAAGAGAAAAGCCATAAAGATCCATGAAATCAATTCACAATAATCCAAAAACAACACTAATAACATCCAAATTATAACTGAAATTGCCTATTGTAGTGTTTCATCAGGCCATCAACCTGCATAAGTTCTCTAATTTGTTTCAGAGTGGCAACTGCAAAAAATCCAAAAAAACACTTCAAGTTAGATACTACTCTTGATGAGGGGAGTACAGAGAGTATAACAGCCCACCAAATTAATGCAGGCAAAGAGAGAGAGAGAGAGAGAGTAGAATCGTTATTGGGCTAGCAAATCAATGAATACAAGTTGATTTGATCCTTCACAGATTCATACTAATATCTTCATGCCAAAAAACCTATATGGATGACTAGCACAAAAACATTAAACACAATAAGTTCAAGTTGAATCATGGAAAAATTAAGTAGCCATAGAAGGAAGAATACAGTAACTCAAATGATAAACTTGCACCTTGTGCATATTCAACCATTCAGAAACCCACAGTTCCATATAATTCTTAAGAATCCAATCCATGAACATTAAACAAATAAGCAAACAACACAAAATTGGAAACTCCTCCGATTTAAGTATCTAGAATCTAGAATCCTCAATCACAAAAATCAGACATTTATATCTTAATTACATAAACACTTGAATTAGAGTCCCAGTAGAAGCCGAAGGTAAGCATCAATTCCAATATCACACACAATAAACTGATTCACTTCCAAGCAGCTGATGATACATGAAAACAGAATCCATGAAAATCATCACGAAACTAATTCAAATCAACATCATACATAACAACATAAACAAAACAGGAACCACCCAAATACAAATTTATCAAGATGATTCAGAAACCAACTTGCATAAGCCTCTTTTCAGCCGACAAGTCCATTGCACACTTCAAGTACCCCTCCTTCCAAAATTCTGAACAAAACCCAGAACTTGAGAACTGAAATCTCCACCATGAAAGAAAAATAGCAAAATAAAGCAAATTTCCACTCTGAAACTACCAAATGCAGCTGAAAACCAAAACCCAACTCAAAGATTGCAACTCAAATCTTCACATCCAAGCCAACTACCCGAAACCAACCCAATAAGTAATTCTACTCCTACTCCTACTATTCCAACCTCCTCTCACTCTTTTCACATCCTAATTTGAAGAAACATAAACGAAGGCAGTGAAATTGGAGTAAAGACTTACCTTATCGACCTCCATTGAAGCCAAATTCGAGCTGAGCACGGATTTGAATCGTAGTTGCTACTGTTGTTGGCCCTGTCGTTGTGGTTTCTGCTACTGCGAAATTGGGGTTTCTGTTTTGGCGTTGGCGTTTTGGGATTTTGGTTTCGGTAGTTGAGTATTATGCCCAGTGGCATGAGTGTAAATTGTAATGAAAACTGGTCATTTTAGTCATTTTCTATCAAAATTCGAAGCCAGGCCTGAATAATTTGGTTTTGGGCCTGAGTTTGTGTCCTTATTTGTATAAAACAAATTGAAGGTGAGTTTTCCGTGTTTATATCTTTGGTCAGGTGCTATTATGTAATTTTCTATTTAAGGGCAAGTTGTACGTTTACACCAATTATAAAGCATTTGATCGACAGTTCAATCTCTTTCATTGACCCATTGACTAGCAGATTAGCAGACCAATCAATCAAACTCAAGTCCTTCAAATTAAAATATACACACGCACATCATACCCACCAATTATCCAGGAAGCCTAGAACGTGGGAAAGACCTGGCCCCGAGGAAGGAAAGCAGAGAGCGGCTTCGCAAGGGCGACCCTTCATTATTTCATCAGTAGAAAACTAATATATCAGTAAACTTGCAGCGGAGATTCTTGTGCACCTGGGTCCTCATTAACACGCGGCGAAGCATTAAAGCACTGGACGAAGACGGATCGAGCAAAGCAAAATATGGCTTCTTCATCTTCTTCTCTCCCACTTTCTTCTACTGATCAAAATCATTACACATACGAGGTCTTCCTAAGTTTTCGAGGCGAGGATACGCGTTCTAACTTTACAGATCATCTGCACAGCCTTTTGTGTGACAGGGGAATTGAGACCTTTATAGATGATGAGCTCAAAAGAGGAGAAGAAATATCATCGGCTCTTGTCAATGCAATTGAGGAGTCAAGAGTTTCAATCATTGTCTTCTCTCAAAATTATGCTTCCTCAAGGTGGTGCTTAGATGAACTTGTCAAGATACTTGAATGCAGAAAATCGAACGAACAGGAGGTCAGAGCGGTTTTCTACAAGGTGGATCCCTCAGACGTACGACAGCAAAGAGGTGCTTTCGGTGATGCATTTACTATGCTTGATCAATGCAAATACAAAGACAGCATGGACAAATGGAAGGCAGCTCTTAAGGAAGCAGCAGATTTGTCTGGATGGCATTTGAAGGCTGGCGAGTATGTCTCTAACCCCAACTAGCTAGTTAATTAGTTAGCCTATTTTTTATGTTTTTTAAGACACTATTAATCTTCTAGTTTATTTGATTTTGTATATATGCTTTTGAATTCATAGGTCCGAGGCTAAATTTATCAGGAAGATTGTTGAGGAGTTGTCCGCCCGAGTAGTAAACCCTTCATGTGAGTTGCAAGTAGCTGCACATCCAATTGGATTAGAGTCTTGTAGACAAGATGTCAACAGACTTTTAGATGCCAAGGAAAATATTGTTCGCATGGTCGGCATATGGGGGCCTGGTGGAATAGGAAAGACCACAATTGCGAAAGATGTGTTTAATTCAATTCGTCATAAGTTTGCATGTAGTTGTTTCTTGGCAGATGTTAGATCAAATGCCCTAGTCCAACTGCAAGAGACACTTTTGTTTGATATTTTAAGGGACTCAACTTTGAAGGTGCACAATGTTGATAAAGGAGTCGGTTTGATAAAGAAAAGGATGCGAAATAAAAAAGTTTTCTTAATCCTTGATGACGTGAGTCATTCTAGCCAATTACAGAACTTAGTTCCATCCTCTCATTGTTTTGGGCTAGGAAGTAGAATTCTCATAACAACAAGAGATAAACGTTGGCTAATTGCTCATCAAGTTGATGAAGTATACGAGGTCAAGATGTTAAATGATCGTCAAGCTTTGAACTTATTTAGTTTGAATGCATTCAAAAGAAATAGACCTCCAGACAATTATCTAGAACTTGCACAACGTGCAGTACTCTATGCCCAAGGACTTCCATTGGCTTTGATAGTTTTAGGTTCTCATCTATTTCGTAGAAGTCGAGAGGAGTGGGAAGCTACATTAAATAGTCGTAGGGGAGGCGATCCCCACAAAGAGATAAGAGACGTTCTCAAAATAAGTTATGAAGCTCTGAATGTAGATTTAAAAGAATATTTTCTTGATATCGCTTGTTTCTTTAAAGGGAAGCATGTAGACCATGTGAAACCAATACTAGAAGCTTGCTATGATTTGAAATCAGTGACTGGTATTGCCCAACTCCAAGAAAAAGCCTTGATAAGAATTGACAGAGATAGGATTTGGATGCATGACTTGATAGAAGAAATGGGTAAAGACATAGTGTATGAAGAGTCACCTAGTGATCCCGGAAAACGCAGTAGAGTGTGGAGTGAAGAAGATATCAACCACGTTCTAACGTATAATGCAGTAAGTATATCAATGATATTCGTGCTTTTCAATTCGGAAATCATTTTGTATTTAAATAATTTATTATAAAACCTTGAAGAAAACTCCACTAAAACAGTCCTTGTGCTTCCAATAGAAATTGCTATCTTTTTTTTCTTTGGTCTGAATAGAGATTGCAACCATAAATGTTGCTATGTTAATATGGTTGCTTTGTTTTACTACAGGGAAGAAATAAAGTTATAGGCATTCAGGTCCTGTGGCGATGGCAATCATCTAAGATATCTTTGAATGCTAAAAGCTTCTCCAAAATGAAGAATCTTAGATATATTTCTATTAGCAAGTCTATGAAATATGAATGTTTCTTTAGAGACATTGATTATCTCTCTAACCAGTTGAGGTGGCTTGATTGGCCTGGATGTCCGTTGCAATCTTTTCCATCTGATTATCATGCAAACAAACTTGTAAAGCTCAATATTCCTAACAGCTGCAGAATCACACGACTATGGGAAGGACGTAAGGTACTTTAACCTAATAGGCCATTTTTATTTCATGGAAGTTGCTGCTTTACTTTAGGGGCCGTGACCACTTACCCAATTTTAGTTTAACAATTGCCCACTTGCTCGACTAAGAGTTTTTTAACCCCATTTACCCAATCTAATATTTGATGACAGTTTTGCCCCCATACTCTCTCTTTTATCTCTCTCGACTCCCCTTAGCACTCCCAGCATGAATCCAATCCTTCTCCTTCTCCTCTTCTCCCTTCAGGCCACCCTCTCCACTGAATTTATATGGTTGTGAAAGTTTAGTTGAGATTCATCAGTCTGTTGGATCCCTACATAAGCTTGTGACCTTGAGTCTTGAAGGCTGCTATAACCTTGTTAACTTGCCAAGTGAAATTAGCTTGAAGTGTCTCCTTGCTCTGGATCTTAGTGATTGCACTAAGCTAGAGGAATTTCCAAAAATTATTGGAAAGATGGATTCCTTGAGAGAGTTGATCCTATCACGTACTGGTGTTAAAGAATTGCATCTGTCAATTAGAAATCTCATTGGGCTTAATCAGTTATGTCTGGTAGATTGTAAAAATCTTGCAATTCTACCATGCAACATATATGAGTTACAAAATCTAGTTCTCCTAGATGTGAGTGGATGCTCAAATCTTGTTACATTTCCAACAAAAGCAAGCATTTCACGTGATCATGACAGTGGTTCACTAGCGCTTCCCAAGCTCCGTGTACTCAGAATCAACGGATGTAATTTATCAACTGCTGATTTCATTGGGAGTCTTGATTGCTTGGAAACATTAACCGAACTTGATCTCTCAAGTAACAATTTTGTTAATGTTCCTGCACTTGCCAGATTTGTCAAGTTGCCAAGGATTGAATTGTATTGTTGCAAGAGACTTCAAGAGATTCCCGAGCTTCCACCAAATATACTCTACGTAAATGCGTGGAATTGCGAATCACTGGAGAGATTTTCTATATGGCCCAAGTCTTTGAACATGCTAGAGATGAACTTGTGGAATTGCCATAGATTTAGTTACAATCTGGGCTATGACATGGAGAAGATGGAAAGTATTTTTGTGAAGAATCAGGTGTGTTTACTCTCTCTCTCTCTCTCTCTCTCTCTCTCTCTCTCTCACACACACACACACTCATTTTGATTTATGTAATTTCAGTATTTCATGATGCATACCCGGATACACCTTATTAATATGGGGTGAGACCCGCCTACACAGTGAAGGGGTCTCTCACCTGAATTCCTATTGCTAAATGAATACGTGCGGTATTGACATAGTTGACATTTTTATTGCAGAAGGCCCGGTTTACGCTGGTATTACCCTGTAGTGAGGTTCCGAAGTGGTTCCATTGTTCAGAGGAGGTTGTTGAAAATGGCCCATCCAGTACATGTGCAATTTCTTTTGAAATCCCAAGAAAATTGAATTGGGAGAACATAGGACTGGCTGTTTGTTCTGTTTCTTGTTTTTCAGTTCAGGAAACAATTATTTGCATCAATGGGATATACATAGATGGGTGTAAGTTCCGCAGTTCAACGCCAGACGGCCCAGACCATATGTGTCTGGATTATATTCCATTATCTGATGAAATAAAGAGAAAGGTGGATCAAAATGGTTGGTCACGTTGTCAGTGTCGAGTTGAATTTTACTCTCCTCGAATGAAAAGCTGTGGAGTTCACCTCGTATGCCAACCACCGTATGAATATTCCAACAAGAGTGATGAGTTAGAGTGGAGCTCACCTTGTATGCTGAACCTGCCGATGGAAGTGTCTGCGAATCCAGAACAAAAGAGGCCTCGTAATGGAGGCAACGACGATTATGACCATGAACAAGAGCAGCAGGAGCAACCAATTCCTTCAAAACGACACTGCACTGAGGAGCAACCATCGATGCCTCCCATCCCCGATTACTCTGCATCTGCATCCACCTCTGATCAAATCTTCCAGACTTCTGATTGGTA
The DNA here is from genome assembly GCA_002564525.1 of Rosa multiflora. Lineage (NCBI taxonomy): Eukaryota > Viridiplantae > Streptophyta > Magnoliopsida > Rosales > Rosaceae > Rosa > Rosa multiflora. The sequence goes on from BDJD01006783.1 coordinate 65,007, forward strand.
AGAAATTCTTGATCTTTTTCCCAATTCGCAATTGACTCTCGCGAATCTTGATCCTATCTCACCAGCCACTTCAGAGTTTGAACAATAATATATGCCACGTTATTTCAAAGACTAGCTCTGCTATTTTCAGGTTTGGCTTTCTTCCCTGTTCTATAATTCTGCAGATTTCATGTTTTTATAGAAATGATTGTTTTGTGGTATTGAAATTGGTGAAATTGTCGTCAATTGATTCCATTGTTGTGTGAAAATATTGGTGCTAGATGATTGATATGATGGAATCTGTTTGTTTTTTCCATTTACAGTGGGGACTATAGATTTTCCACTTGGAAAGGTTACAGACTCTGGCCAAGTTGGACTATAGATTTTTCCATTTGCTGATTGCTGATCTAACTGAATTTGAGACGACCGCAAATGAGCTAGAAGCAAAGGTATATGCTATTCTTCTCTAGTTGTACTCTTGCTCTTTTCCTAGTAATTCTGGGCTCAAGCGCCATATGTTATTGTTTACAATTTTATTGAAACATCTCATGTGAAAAAGGCATGATGTTGCATCGTCCACATGGTCCATGGATTAAGCAAATGGAATATGAAATGTATCACTTTAAGCAAAATCTTCCTAGTATATGTGCATGCCACAAGCACATTAAATTTTCCTCTACAAACTTCCTGGAATTTCATAAATCAGTATTGCCAATAATTTGTCAAACTCATAAACAACAATTTTTTGATATCAGAATTTCTAGCCGGCTTTGGCCAAGTATCTTGCTTCAAGGTGATGCAGCAGATGGGAGCTGACACTATTGAGGACGAAGGAATTGGTTTTCATTGTTTCTAAGGATAGAATTGATACTGTGAGTAGTTACTCTTTCTTGGAGTTTGGCTCTGTTGTAGATTTATGCAAGCAATCATTAATTATCTGCATCAATTCAGCAGCACATATTCAATAACTAACACCAATCTGGATTACCATTCAAAAGGTCTAGTGGCACCGTAAGAAAGAGATGAAACTACTTCTACCCAAGGTATGATCTTTGGTTAATTGGAGTAAATTAGCATACATAACTTAGCCCCTTGACATTTTCATATAATTAATATTCCTTTGCTTATCAAATTTGCAGGTAACAAGCAAACCTGCATAGCTCCCATCACTCAGCTACTCCATAGCTTCAATGACACCATGAGGAAGCAAATGAGTTCTTTGTCTTCAGAACCAACAAAACCTCGTGGCGCAGATGAAGGTGATCAAGACCTGTAGCTGTCTTTGTCTCTGCAACTAACACTACCATCTACTTCAGGTGATCAATCTGTAAGTTCACATGCATGTCATCTTCTTTGTATCTCTTTCTTTTCCAAGTTTTAACTACCTTCTGAAGCAGTAAAACTATCGCCATGGTGCTACTGTTGTACTATATGCAAGGTTGTTTCAGAACAACAGTGTTTATTAAGGTTTATTCCAACTTAATCCTACATGTTTCAAAATCCCGTTTACTAAAATTGATTTTAAAATACCGACTTTAATATCTCAACTCCGGCGATTTCATCATTTTCTTGATTACATTTAATATCTCAATTGCATCCAATACCATGAAGAAATTATGATCCATGTCTGCTGGCAGCTGTTTGAGGTGCATCATGTACATTAAATCTGGCCTATTTTGAGGTGCATTAAGGCCAATGTTTCATATTTTCAGCCTAGCAGCTGCTACTTCAGAATTGACCAAATGGCCATCACTTTACACATAGCACTTCATACGTTAGTTCAAATTCATTTATGCATTGGTAGTCTTAAATGTCTATGGTGCATACATAAGGCATTGACATTGATTTTAATACTTTGAAACTGTGAATATAAGAAATAAAGAAAAAGAGAGGACAATGACATTCATCTTTAAACTATGTGATTGAATCGATCAGTAGGGAACAAAATGGCTCTCTGTACTTTCTCTCTTTTTTCTTTCTTTTCTAGATATGCTCCAAAATCTTCGTACGAAATACTCTCTATATCACACTTTGATTATGTGATTAAACTATCCTGCCTCCTAGCTAGAACTCAGATGTTACAGAAACAATGAACGGATCTTTGTATTCCTTAAGAATGCAGTGATACTAGCACATGGTATTAGAAAATGCAGCAGCATATGATCATGAAGATTCTTTCAAGCTAACTAATGCTTGTTACTAACCTTACCTGTATATTTTGTTTAAACTTCTCTGATAAAACATTTCCATAATATTATAGTTAGCAAAACCTAAAAGGCTTTTATGAGTTGTTTTGTATTTATTGTGGACAGATGGAATCAATGATTGATATCATGTTGCTAGCTTTCACTGTGTTACTATGTTGCTAGTTGATTGATACCATGCATTTTGGTTGCTTTTCCATTTCCAGTGCGGACCACAGACAATCCACTCTGAAAGGCTACATATTCCGGCCAAGTGGCCTGGGTACATGCTGATCCAGCTAAATTTGAAATCACTGCAAATAAGCTTGAAGCAGAGGTATATGCTATGTCCCCTTGGTTGTACTCTTGCCTATACTCTTTTCCTCGTACTTTTATGCTTGCCTTTATGTTATTGTCTACAATTGGATCAAAATTCAAAACATATCATGTTCAAAGAGCACGATGTTGCATTATCCACATGGTCCATGGATTGAGCACAATCAGCACATGGAATGTGAAACTTATCACTTTAAGCAAAATCGTCCTAGCACAGGCCAAAAGCATATTTTACAGCTTGGAAATTCATAAATATGGCCAAATATTTGTCAAATTCATATACAGGATTACGTTTCAGAAGCTAAAATTTTGTCAGGTACCATTGTTTTATATCAATAATACTCGAGATTTAGTGATATATTAGTAGCACCTTACTATACACAAAAGAAGTTTTCTTGATTCACACCTGTGGCATGATTTTGAGGTCACTTCATGAAACAGAAGTATTTGGTAAAACAAAAGAGAGGAAGGAAAAAAAAATTGAGTGCGAGTACATGTGTAGAAGTAACAGGAGGATAACTGAAGTTAGAACACAACACACAGGCATTCTTGTTCAAGTCTTTTAATCTAACTGACATGTCTTTATATGATATGCAACAGGTGTCAAAAGATCAACGCCAAGTTTACTTCTGAATATAACTATCTTGAAGATGAACTTACCATATGGCAGATGCTGAGAGGATACTAATACACTGAATGGAGTACCAAAGGCATTCGATATTACAGATTTAAGTGGTAGGTTAATTTTCTCAATGGCATTCATCTATCCAGAATGAAGTACCAATCATAATCTAGCATTACAGAGTACAGTCTGTTCAATTGATACAACGTGAGTTAGTGGCTTGGTCTCTTTTATCAGTGACATTCTTTCCTTTCTATTTGTGTTAATGTTAGAAACTGAAGTCTCTAATTAACGTTAAAGAAAAAGAGAGTAAGAGAAAGCGAGACACAAGAAGTATAGTGGTTCGTCTCCCACCTTAGCAGGAGACTACGTCCACTTGAAAACTTAACTAGTGTGCTTGGGCCTTGCGGCCCAAGGGCATTATAAGAGATGTAATGGGATGAATGATTAAGTGGGAAGAGGGGTCCCTTTTATAGGTAAGGGAATCTCTCTCCTTTACATTTTCTTCTAAGTGGGACTAAGAGTCCTTATGCTAGTGTAGAAAGCATGTTGGGGAGGCATGTTGGCAAGGCCGGGAAGCTGGTTTCCCGACGAGGTATTGGCCGCTTTCACTACCGTGGCGTAGCTTGGACATCGGGCTACAGGTTGCAGGTGGCGGTTAGGTCTCACCATGGCTTGTGGGCCCCCCAAAGAGGGTGTTACATATGCTTGGTGACATAGCAAATCATCCATAATAGTAGAGGTATGTACAAGTCCCCGAAGTCCCCAAGTAAGAGGAGCTTCTTGGTTGGGGAAGTATACACATGATGTCATCAAGCATAAGTGACGTCTGAGAGGCGCCTAGCCCCTACGAGTCCCCGAACTCCGTAAGCAAGAAGGGACTCGTTAACCTGCACAACAAAGACAAAAGCACACATATGTAGAACGCTTTTGTATAGGGCAACAAATGTGAGTTGCATTGATATGCGTTGGCATATACGAATGTACAAGGTGCATGATACATGTTGATGTATACATGTGAATGGGGCCGAGTATGATCGGTTATGACGTATAAACTCGAGAATGCATATGGTTGTGTGAGCAAACAGATTGCATATGATAAATCTGTGATGCTTGCAAGAAAACGAAGGAGGTCGAGTTTGATGAGGTTACGCTCGTGAGGTGTAAGTTGCATGAGCGCCGTGAAGGGATAAAACTTCGCTGACCAGGTATGGTCAGCCAAAGCTGACCATATCCACTAACTGGGAGACACGTGTCCTCCTACGCCAATTATGCCTTTTACACGATCTAGATTCCGTTGGTGGCGCTGTGCTTCATGACCGCGATGGAGGTGGAGGAAGCAAGCATAGTACTTCTGCGAAACAAGGAATAGTATCCCGGAGGAGGATTTGCCATTGTTGGAGACAAGTACGGAGAGATCTCGATCTGCGGTGTAGGCTTTGATTGAGAGAGTGAGGAAGGCGGTGGTGGTGACTGGAAACCGGCAATAGGGAGTGGAGATTGGAGAAGGGGTTGAGGATTAAGGAGGAGGAGGAATGAGGTTTGGGGATGGTCGGGGTGAGCAGCCGATAGGGAATAGTGAAGAGAAAGAAGGAGAACAGAAAGAGAGGGGCCCAAAAAAAACCACGTGTTGGACCTTGAGTGAGACACGCAAGTGTTGGTTAGGAAGGGCTGCCCATGGCTGGGCAGCGATGTATTGTCCGCCGTGAAGGCAAGAGTTTGTGAGTCATGAACAATGAATATGCAAACGTTTGTGTTAGTTTGGTTTTCACTCGTATTAATGGAACGTAAAAAGAATTCTATTTATGGCAAAAGACAAATGGTAGAAGAATTCAATGTTCCATTAATGTGTATTATGTCGAGGGGATGTGAGTGTAAAGCTTAGGAATCCAGGAAGGCAAGAGCGTGAAAGCTCGGGGGTGCTGGGAAGGCATGAGTGGGAAAGCTCGTGGGTGCCGGGAAGGCAAGAGCGCCAAGCTCAGGGTTGCTGGGAAGGCATGAGCGGGAAGCTCGGGGGGTGCCGCGAAGGCATGAACATGAAAGCTCAGGGGTGTCGCGGGGGCGTGAGCGTTAGAGCTAGTGAGCGGGAAGCTCGGGGGTGCCAGGAAGGCATGAACGTTAGAGCTCGGGGTTGCCGTAGAGGAGTGAGCATGAAAGCTCGGGGGTGCTGCGAAGGCATGAGCGAGAAAGCTAGGGTGCCGCAAAGGCGTGAGCGTGAAAGCTCGGGGGTGCCACGGAGGCATGAGTGGGTAGCTCAAAGGTGATGCCATGAGGCATGAGCTTAACCATTTGCTAATTATGCTAGGCTGTATGTACAAGTCCCCGAAGTCCCTAGTCAAGGAGAGTTTCTTGCAGGGTTGATACCAAAGCGTAGCTTTGTGCCTTATTGTGAGCATAATTAGTGCGAGTGCGTCATCCATCTAGAATTGATCGGAGCAAGCACTTATGCCCTTTCAGGTGGGCCCCTGCTAGGCCCTCCAAGAAGTCCCCAACTCCTGGCTATAAACCTCCGTATAGTTAGAAAATTGTTTGATGAAGGGAGCTGCGTATATGCAGTTGGTGTTAGGTAGTGAGTCTAATCTTTGATACCCAAGCTTCGGGGGTTAACTGCCAGATCAATGGCTGCTGTGAGCTGCGTTAACTGGTCTCTTTACTTTTTCTCGGAGGAGAAAAGCTTGACTTTAATGCCACGTAGCAGTCATCGTCATTATGAAGCGTTGCCTTGCCGCTTGGCGGTTGGTCGTGGAACATAGACTCGTGGAGTCTTTAGACCCGTTTAGGTCTCTTTCCTGTGGGGAGTGTTTGACACGGTAGATATGATGCCCGGAGGCTATATAATATGTTTACATATAGTGTACATGTAAAGTTTGTAATTGTATGAACAATGACAAATAAGTTATAGCAAGTAATAATATATGGATCTTATGGCTATGTAACATGCACAATAGATAGTGGCAAGTGTAATGGGTGTCCATATAAAAGTTTGGGAGTAGCTCCTGATGAATAGTATGAAGCATTGTGAACTTGGAACTTAATTGAAGCATGTTGGATGTGTTTGAGCAAGTTGGGTTATGTTCGAGCAAGTTGGGTGTAGTTGAGCGGATACGTGTTGTGTGAGCATGCGGGGCATGGCCCAAGCAAGTCGTGGCCATGCTCGATACCCAAGCAAGCCATAACCCACGTAAGTCGTTTATCCAAGCATGTTTAATTAAGTCATATGTGTCACAAGCTATTCTAGACATGGCATAGTTTGTTTAAATGAGTGTCACATTAAATTGATTTAAGCATGGATTGTGTGTAACATGTACTTGTAGTAAAGTTTGGTAATAACATTTTTGTATTGTTGTAAACATGCTTAAGGATCATGGAGACATTTGAAGCATGGCTTTCAGCATAGTAGGTGTACTAGTAAAATTGGTACAAGTGGTAAGCATGCTTAAAGTCATAGAGGCATGTAAGTGCATATCAAGTGTGATATATTGTAGGCGTGCTTAGAAGTAGTAAAAGCATGTAAAGGCATGGGTAATAGCTCCAATTGCAAGAGTGTAAAAGATAAGATATGGTTACTTATCTTATGCCGAGTTTGAGTGAGTTGGAGTTTAGAATTGATATAAGTACCCAAATCATGTTGGAGTTGTCCAAGCATGCCGCTCTATTACTTCGTACAAAGGATTCATCATCTCCGTCACTCCAGTGCACCTTATTTTAACCACTTTATAGTCATATCTCTTAGCATTGTTGAGACTAATTTCTACTACATTTTGAGTTCATTTCTCTCTACATTTTGCTAAGTTATTTTCTTAACAATGTCATTTGTAACTTGTTTTGTGTTTTCAGATAGTTTTGAGTCTCGAAATGGAAGGTAAAGAGTTATATGCGTAGAAATGATCAGAAATGGAGAAATGAAGTTTTCCTAGTTCTACCAGGAGAATGAATCCCAGTTGAAGTAGGAATCCTAATGTAACTAGGAGTCAGCTCGGAAAAATGATGTTTGGAAATGAAGAAATGACAAAGTCCCAGTTGGACTAGGAGTCCTGATGCTGCTAGGAGACCTGGTAAGACTAGGAGATGCTGTGTCTTGAAGATGACTCAAGATAGTTCAAGAATGTTCTAGATTTATAAAGGAATTTCGGCAATGTTGATAATGGATTTCGAATTGGCCCATTTTGGGAGAGTTTGGCCTGAAGTTTGAAGCATGTGACTTGCACATAAGTCTCTAGATCCTTCTATGACATTTTGAGGAGTCTATGGCTCATTCTAATTGTTTTTTGCCGTGAGAAATAAGAGGAATACTAGAAGATTTCCACAATTATCTTTTTGGAATTATTTCGGATTTCTTGTGAATTTTTTAGAAGAAAATAAAGGAATAAGTATTGCTTTATGACTCTACATACAAGAGGGCCGAATTTAAGTCTAAGTACATGGAAGAATTCGGCAAAAAAAGGTTACTTGCTCTCCAATTTTCATTCTATTTTCTTATTGGCCGAAGAGATGCAATTCAAGAGAAATTCAAGGGAACCCTAGCCCTTTCCGTTCACTATATATAAGGAGGTTTGTGAAGCTCTTCTACACACCACAAAATTCAGAATCAAAAGCCACAAACACTTCCCCTTCTCTTCCAAGTTTCGGCAATTTTAAGAAATCCAAAGTTCAAGGCCGTGAAGCATCATCCATTCATCCATTCAAGCATCATTGTCATGATCCTCATCCATTCCACCACCTTTTGAAGCTTCTTGCATCCTTGAAAATCAAAAAGTGTAACCATGAAACTCTATTTTTGTTTTCGGTTTTTTAATGTAAAACAATTTCGGGTTTTATATAAATTTCGATTTGGTTTTCATTATCGGATTTATGTTTTGCGATTTCTTGTGATGATGAAGTGTTGATTTTAGATATGTGATTTTCAAATACTATGAAGCATGTTTTAGGTTTTTAAATTGATAAGTTGCGATTTCATTTATGTCTTGCATGATTGTTAATTTCGAGCTTCGAGGTTCAATCCCATCTTTTATGTGTTAATTGATCTTTGGATGCATACTTAGGTTGATGAACATGTAATTGAATCCATATTAAGGTGCTAGCGTTCTAG
>BDJD01006783.1:73296-92032 GCA_002564525.1 Rosa multiflora
GACTTGAATTGATCAAACTTCCATGATTCTTAATGCGTTGAAAGTGTTTTTTTTAGTGATTAGCTACCACTAGTGATTGCATGATTAATAGAGTTAACTATGGTGCGTTCATCTAGTTAATTTAATTAAAGGAAGTAAAAAGAACTTTGTATGCGATCATCTCTATTCTTGATTGATTCTATGCCTTAGCATATTTTAATTTGTGATTTGATGTTTGAAACTATGCCAACGTTTTAGTAGTGGTTAATCCTATCTAAATTCGTTCCATTCATTTAAATCTATTTGATTCTTGGTTTTGATGTGTCACATGTGTATATTTACTTAGTTGTTAAATTAAATAAATCCTAAATCTCCTTTACTTGTATTTTTCGTAAATAATGTATAAATATTCTTTAAATTGTTTTGCTAAAGTTTTATTTTTCAAGAATTAAAGGTCTCTAATCCCCGGTTGAGAACGATCCCTACTTATTCTTACTACATTGATAGGGTTTTAAATTGAGCATTAATTTTGTGCAGGTCAAGCATCAAATCCTAGACCAATGGCAATGGCAGTAGGAACAGTAACATCACCATCTTGATCCCCTTCTTCTATTTGGATATGTCCCTGTGGTAACTGCCTAAGTCTTCGAATGGAAGGATTCCAGACATATATTGGTGAATTTAAAATCATCCCATAGGGCTCACTGAAATAAATGAGTCCCCTGCAAGAGCCAACGATTGAAAGGCCCTGAATTTCCAAAGGACTGTTTATAAAGGAAACCCAGTTATTGATATCAGTTGAGAACAGCCAGTAAACCAACTTCAGTTGAGTTTGAAAAAGCAATAAACCAGTCTTGCCACTGTCAGTTTCATCGTATTCCTTGATAAATGTTGGGGAGAAAATTGCCAAACGCCATACCCTGCGAAAGCAACTCAACTAGACTAGGGATTTCACAGACAGTTTAGCATGCAAGAATATGCATTCCCACATCTCACTCGGCAGATCCGGCAGTTCCATTTTATAACAAAATTACCTTCACCTGAATTTACCAACACATAAAACTATTCAAACACTATCTAACTCAAATAAAGAAGAGACATTTAAATCTTGGAAGCTGAAATATGGTTGGTTTGTCAAGGAAGGCTGTTTACTATTATGGAAAGGGTTAAAAGACATTTGATCATTATCGAAAGTAACCCACAAGATTGATGTATTGCCAATGCAACCCCACCCAAAATGCACAACGTTGATAAACCCAGAAAACAAAATGAAACAAAATTTCCATAAGCAAGCTGAATTTTATAGTTGATAGCAGACCAAAAATTCCAGCTACAGTCACAACTCTAGTCCTAAAGCTCCAAACTTGAGCTCCCCAATTCCATACTCACAGAAACCCAATTCGTAATTAAATTTCTTTTAGTCTTAACAACTATATCAGAAAGAAGATCATTATATATGAAAAAAGGAATCAAACGAAGGATCAAAATCACATAAAACTAACAATCTCAAAAGGAATCAAACATAATCCCAGCTTCAACTTGTTAAAGATCAAAAGCCCGTAGACGTTTGGAATTCAAAGCAGGAATGGTTCGCTACTTGGCTTAAACCCCGACACCAATTCTCAAGACTCAAATAGTAGCGAAGTAAAAAAAAGAAATGTGAGATCAAGAACGCATACCTAGCAAAAATCGATCACAATTATGATTCTGAAGCCCCGGATGCCTAAAATTGGACCAATATTCCAATTGATTGTCCGACCACTTCTTGATTTGATGATCGGCGCAGGTAATCGTAACGGGTTTGCAGTATTGTGTCTCTAAAGAAAGTCTCGAGGAACAGAGCTTTGGCTTCATTTGGACTTTATTCTAAATTCTTTTTCTCGAACTTCAGGTTCCGGAGCTTGTTGATATTTAGCTTTGTGTCAACTTCAGTTGAATTCTCAATTCTTGAGATTCATGTCTCTCGTGTGAGCCTTCATTCCAAGTTCTGGATGAATGAAATAAATTTTAGCAACTCATTTTTTCACCTCAAAAATATTTTGAAGCTTTCGCTGTGTTTATACAAAAAAAATTTCAAACCAAACGCCTAGCGGTTCTCTAGGATGTAAATAGAGCATTCGGTTTATGTTTTAGAGGGCTGCGGCACTTGATGTGCTTAAGCTGATGAGGTGCAGCTTAGGGTGTTACAGTGGCACTGGTGTGGATGATGGTTGATCGGCGTTCGGCGGGGGTGCAAGCATGGTGCAGATGGCCAGAGGCCAGATCATGGTGGCTGCATGCCATGGATTGTATGGTGCTGGTTTCTTCTCTGTTTTGGGTCGCTAGGCGAAGCGTGCAGTAGGGGTTTCGAGCTCTCAAGTTGACGATCTCATATTTTTGCAGGGCACAGGGATGGCTTGTTGTTAAGTTTGGGCATCTTCGGCAAGGTGAGTTTGAAGGGATAGGTTTGCGGTGGTGGTTTGCCGGCATCGCATCTGGGGAGAAGGAAGAGAAGTATGGCAGCTCCCTTTTAATTTTGTTTAGATGCTTGTTTCTAGTTAGGTTTTTTTGGTCATTAGTATGTCCCTACTCTTTTGAGCTAGGGTTGGGTCAAATTGAGGTGTCATGGATGTGGTGTCTTTCTTGGGGATGAATTGGTTTATGTTCAGTTTTATCTTATGGTCAATGTGCTGACGAGCGATCCTTGCACATAATCAAGTATTTTTGGGACACGGTGTGGAAGAGGACGTACGTTGGTTTTTCTGGTGATTGTCTATGAGGTGGTATCGAGATTCTCGGGATTTTCTGTAGCCCGAGAGGTTGGACGATATAGGTGGTTAGGGGTTGGGCCCTTTCGGCTCATGGAGGTCATTCATGATGACGAACCCGTAACTCGTTCAGGTTTTAGGGAGGAGAGTGGAGAGTTCATGTCCATCACCGATCATTCCCATATTATGTAATCTTGATTATTTTCAATAAAGGTTTCTTATTCTCCAAAAAAAAAAAAAAACAATTGATAATTCGCGATGCAAAATGACTTTGTTTTTTAGGGACCGGCTGGCGTGCATCCTCCAGTCCCAGAGATGCTGCAAGGTGCACGGCTATCTCATCAACATTCTCCACGCAGTCCGAACTAGGGTTTTTGGTGAGGTAGGGTTTTCCTTTCTCTCGTGTGTGTGTGGCTAGAGATGAACAGTTTCGCGACACAATTGTATTTAGACAATCAAGACTATGTAATAGTCAGGGTCCTATGGCAACATGGGAGTTGAGAGAGTATTAGTTGGCTTCTCAAAGACAGAAGTCCTAGAATAAGGACAAAATGCATTTTTTTACCGCCGCGCAAAGAAAATGTTTTGTTGCAAATGAACAACATTCTTGCTTTTAGAAGATCATTCTTCTTTTTTTTTCGGTACATATAGGATTTGGTTTTCAAGGAGTCTGAGAGAATATTCTCGACAGTCTGTCTTTGATAGGCTCGGGAATATGGTTAGTTTGGCGCTTCTGAGATATGTTCGGTACCCTTATTTTGATATTACTGATGTTAAGTTTCTCTATGTTTTATTTGTTGTTTTGTGATCTCGATCCTATCATTTATATATAATCTCATTAAAAGAAAATAGTGAGAGGAAAAATTTTTGAACTCATGAGGCTAACATTTAATTTTTAAGATCCAAAGGATTTGATCCAGCGGAAACCTGGTTAGACTTACAAGTTGGGCAAATGTGGAGCTGGATAATAAAAAAGGTTCAGCATTTGATCATCCGTCTATGAAAAAACACTTCCTAACTCCTAAGGAGAGCTTTCTCTAAATCAGATTCCCACTCAACTTTGCTAGTAAAAGAAAAAAAACCACATTTAATTTTTAAGCCTCAACTAGAGGTTCATGAGTCAGAAAACCCAAACCTATAATAGGTTCATTTTTGAAAATGTAAAACCTCGCTTTTTTCTTCCAAAATCCAACTTGTGAGGTCAGAGTATAGGTGCTCGTTCGTTCTAAGCTCTCTCCATATGCCAAGCTAGAAGAGCCATATCCCATTTCACTTTCCTTAGCCAAAATGCTCACAAGGCTCCACAATCTCAAGCTCCATTCAACTTCAAAAACCCACATCAATGCCCTGCGTTACTTCTTAAACCCTCTATGCACCACAACCGAGGTCGCCGAGTCACCGGACCTTCCAAGCTGGGTAAAGTTCTTCGACACCAACCACCCAAAACACGCAGCTTCCGACGACGACGACTTCGTCATCCCTTCACTGGCCAGTTGGGTCGAAACCCACAACCTAAACCACCCCACCAAACCTCCCAAGCCCTCAACTTCCGATACCGACGACCTCGAAAGCATCAGTAGAATCTTGAAAGTCCGGTACCCATCGCCGGAAAATGCAGCTGAATCGTTGGAAAGGTATAATTTTGAGTTATCAAACGGTTTGGTGCAACGGGTTTTGATGAGGTTTAGCAATGATTGCGTCCCGGCGTTGGGGTTTTTCACTTGGGCAAAACGTCGAACAGGTTATAGGCATCTTCCTGAGGCCTATAACTCCATGGTTGATGTATTGGGAAAGTCCAAGAATTTTGACCTTATGTGGGATTTTGTTGAGGAAATGGATCAAATTGGAGATGGGTATGTGACGTTGGAGACAATGACAAAGGTGTTTAGGAGACTTGCAAAGGCTGGTAAGCACCAAGAGGCAATCGAGGCGTTTCGGGGCATGGAGCGATTCGGATTGAGCAAAGATGTTGTGGCATTGAACACTCTACTGAATGCATTGGTGAAGGAGAGAAGCGTTGAGCTTGCCCAAGAAGCTTTCTTGGAGTTCAAGGAATCTATACCTGTGAATTCTCACAGCTTTAATGTTTTGATACATGGCTGGTGTAAGAATAGGAAGTTGGATATTGCTAGGAACACAATGGAGGAGATGGAGAGACACGGGTTTCACCCGGATGTTTTCTCTTATACTTGTTTGGTTGAGGCCTATTGTAGTGACAAGGATTTTCGCAAAGTTGATGAAGTTCTTAGTGAAATGAAGGGCAAGGCTTGCGAGCCGAATGCTGTGACATACACTATCGTAATGCATGCTTTGGGGAAGGCGAGAGAGATAACCAAGGCTTTGGAGGTTTATGAGTTGATGAAAGGGAATGGGGTTGTTCCTGATGTTTCGTTTTACAGCTCTTTGATTTACATTCTTGGTAAAGCCGGAAGGCTTAAGGATGTTCAAGAAGTGGTTGAGGACATGACAAAGCAGGGTGTAAAACCGGATGCTATGACCTATAACACCCTGATTTCTTGTGCTTGCGAGCATTCGCAGGAAGAGGCTGCTCTCAAGTTGCTGAAGAAAATGGAGGAGGATTCATGCAAGCCGGATGTTCAGACATACGCCCCATTGTTGAAGATGTGCTGCAGAAAGAAGAGGATGAAGGTGCTCTACTTTTTGTTAGACCACATGTTTAAGAATGACATTAGTATCGACGCTGGAACCTATGCGCTCTTGGTACGTGGGATGTGCAAGAATGGTAAACCCGAAAACGCTTGCTCCTTCTTTGAGGAGATGGCATTGAAGGGTTTTGTTCCCAAGGACAGTACATACAAGATGTTGCTAGAGGAATTGCAGGGGAAGAATATGGAGAAAGAGAAGAAACATATTGAGAAGTTGATGTTGCAAGCAAAAGAGCAAGGAAACGTATAATCAACCCTTCCTGAACATCTGGTGTTGAACTTGGGTACCTAATAGTAGTTAAATTCATGTCTTTTCTATCTTTCGAATGAATCAAATTTTGATTGAGAGGCCATGGCATCTCATTTTGATCAAATATCAAAGACACACTCCATTCCCAAAGAATTCCCCAGACAGTACTCTTAACAGGAGTATACTGCCATATAGAGCAATTTGAAAGTAAATTGGTCTGTTATTTTCATCTCGGTTAATCTGCAACGTGGTTGTTTGGTGAGAACCATGTCATATTTCACCTACGTTTGCCCTACCTAAGAATTTCTCATGCAGAAGCTAAAAAGAAGAAGAAATCAGTTCATATCTGACTCTGGACAGAGAGAGAGTACAGGGGAAGAAGAAAACTCTTCCAGTACTTTAATTAGATTGCTGTCACCCATGTTGCATACAAGAACAATAGAATGATTACGATTAGTAATAATTACAATTTGAGCTACTTTACATTTTTGCTAAACACAAAAATATAAAATACAAATCAGAAGCGCGGAGCTTTTCTCAAAAAGACTGGAGCTTATTGCTGAGGAGTTGATGTATGGTTAGTTATCAGATTGAAGGCGGAGATCTTTAAGAATTCCAAGTTGTTTTCTCGAGCTTCTGTATGATCTGACTGAGCATAGAAGAGAAGGAATAGACAAGTTGCAGGAATGATAAATATCTCACTAGTAGGGTCTGTTCTTTTGGGACAATAGGTAAGTTAAGGTAGTATTTGAAGCTAATCTCTTGGCCTTGGGCATCTGCTTTTGCAAACCAAATCTCTCTAGAAACTCTTCGATCAACCTACAGTTTTAAAGTAGAATGAACGATAAACATTAAGCAAGCAAAAACCAAGAAAACAATGTCAGTTGCAGGTAAGCTCACAGGTGGCAGATGGACTTCTGTGTAGATGCGAGCTCACGGTCTGGGAATGACTCCTCTAATCGGAAACTCAACCAAACATACAGATCCAATACCTTCAGTTTTTTGCACCGAAAAAGAGAAAGGCGGTTACAAGAGAGTAAGAAAATCAAAGCTATATCTTCTTGAAGAAGCTCAAATCAAAGAAACCATTTATCTTTTCGCACCAAGTTTTAGAGATGAATAAATAGTTTACTGCAGAGTATTTCCAGTCAAGGTAAAATAAAAAATCACAAATACCATATAAATAGCTGATAGATATCTCAGGAAACCATTTCTAGAACCTAAATTTTACAAGCTAGAATTTAATAATTTATTTAGTATATTTACCTTGTGAATGGATTCAAGATCTTTAAGTGCACCTGGTGTTTTTGGTATCTGAAGTGTCCCTGGTGTAAATATTTCTCGAAGTGGCACAATGCCCCTTTTTGCATAATTTTGAGCAAACTGACACAGGAGAGATTTTGTTATATATCCAATAAACCCCTCATTAAGAATACACAGTGCACCCTAACAAAGACAACATATTCTTACCTGTGTAAGACCCTGGGATGAAATGTCATCACTCAAGTCAACTGGGCTGCACATCAGAATCACAAATGGCTCTGAATTAACTCAGGAAAAAAAGAGAGAGAGAGAGATCCTGGCAAACTAGTCAATTGGATTCGGATTCTAAAACTTAGAGGAGATAAATTAAGCTAGTACTTAGAAGTTTCTCCATCATTTACCTTATACAGAAAAGGTACTTATCATGCAACCCGAGAGGCAACTCATCAATCAGAGCAGCAACTTTCTGCTCAAAAGGTGAAAACAATAGAGGATAAAATAATATAATGAGAGGTTGACAGTCTAGATAGTTAACAAGAATGCACTCTTGTAAAAGGATGAGGCATAGACACACCATTACTTCTTCACAATCAGCAATGAAATAATTGTCTGACAATGTGGCATTCTCTACAAAATGCTCCTGCCAACAAAGTAGAGGAAAATGATCAATAAATATGCATATCATAAAATAGAAAGGCTTAAACAAAAGTGGAATTGATTTCAACCAAAGCAATTCGTGATTAACTGTTCACTTTAATATTGTTCAAAGCTGACATTAAAAGAGCAACCTCAGAATCTCAGATCCAAGTATTAGTATCATTCAAAAAAGATACGTATATCATCTCAAAGTTCAAATCCATTTAGAGACAGACCCTGCTATAATGAAATCATAAATTTCATTGGTTTCGACCTGAAGCAAATAACTGTTTATAGATAATAGAAGCGAAATTACATAACTCTTCAAAGTGAAATTTCTCATAGTTTTTTACTTTGCAGTAGCTTTAAGAGTCAACAAGATTTACCTGTAATATGCTTCAAAAAAATACTTAATTTTATACACTATTGATTTTAGTTGATAGAATATGCCACCACAAGCAAATTTAGTCAACTTGATCATTCTGAGCATCACTTTCAAAAGTCTCATGTGGATGCACCTCA
Source organism: Rosa multiflora (assembly GCA_002564525.1). Classification (NCBI taxonomy): domain Eukaryota; kingdom Viridiplantae; phylum Streptophyta; class Magnoliopsida; order Rosales; family Rosaceae; genus Rosa; species Rosa multiflora. The sequence continues at coordinate 81,360 of BDJD01006783.1, forward strand.
ATGATACAAAAGTCAATAAACAGGAATAGATGCAGCCATGCAGGATGTATAGAATAAATCAATTAAAACCTACCAGTATCTGGTAGAGGCCTCTATTTGGGTGGGAACGTGAATACATATACATAAGATCAAAGGTAGGAAATAATCCAGCCCTCTGCATTATAGCAGTGCACCGAGTTAGAAGACAAGCAAAACTTAGTGATACTGAATGAGAAACCAAGATCTGGAAGTGGATGCATCTAAAAAGTAAAAGTCTAATGATGGTTCCGTGAAAATTTCAATTGCTTTTTTCATTATAGCATAATCACCTCAAGAGTCGGAGATGGGGATTTTAGTGATGAATGAAGAAGAGGCAGATCAGCTGCATCTAAACAAGTCACTTCACCAACAGGAAACCTTGATCCATACCTGCCAGCTCTTCCTAAAATAAAAACTAGTAAGTCTTTCGATAAATACATAACATAGTATTTCAACCTAAGGAAATAAAGGTTATGAATATACAATAAGCTGGTGGATGCTACACAGTTGTCTTCATAACAAGCAAGAATACATGTATGCACAACACAAGCAAGAATACATGTATGCACAACAGATGCATCACAAGCATACATAACCAGGCAACCTATAACTTTACAACTTCATATTTAGGTATCCTTTCTCTATGGCAGATAAGATTTATGAAGTACCAAGTAAGGACACATTTGCTTGAAAAGTGTTTTTTCAAGGACTCAAGGCCATAATGACATGTTTAAAAACAAGCATGTGTTGAAGCTTCAGGGTTATTATATACAGGTTTTATGAATGATGCATGCATCTCACAAGCATAAAGCAAACCATTCTTTAAGCTCCATATGAATTCTTGTTAACTATACAGTGACAGACACTGAAAGATTTATTCAAATGCAGCTCCATAGTTGAGAAGTTTAAAGTACCTACAATATTAGTGACCAAAATAAAAAGTACCTGCAATTTGTTTGATCTCCGGTACAGAGAGTTCCCGGTTCTCAATACCATCAAATTTTGTCATTGTTGAAAATATGATTCGTGAAATGTTCAGATTCAGACCCATCCCGATGGCGTCACTTGCTACTAGAACATCCAACTCACTGCTTGCGTCATTGAACATTGTTGCCTGCAATACTAAAGGTGTATATCAACTCAGCCAATCCTCAGGAACCACATATGGTGCTGAAAAGGGGTTGAAACTACAAATCAATAATTAACAGCATAAACATCCAAAAGTTGAAATCTGAGCTGGCAGTTCTTTTCATTTAAAACAGTGTAGCAAGAAGCATATCACTAAATGAAACTCCTTAAGGATGCCTATTTGAAGCAAGGAAATAAGGAACTTAAGGATGCAAGAAGGAACTCATACCTGTCTTGTTCGGGTCTCTGGTGGAAGTGAACCATACACAACAGAACAGAGATGCTTTCCATCACTTTCAATTTGTTTCTAGCAATACAGTAGAGTATACAGACTTAGACAGGTTAGTTCAGAAATAACACAGTAAACATAATGAGTTACAAAAGAAAAAGATCTGTTATAATTAAAAGAGCATCAAAATGAAAAGCTATAAAAGAAAAAAAGATAATAATACAACAAGGACACAATTTTATTGAAATCACTAAATGTTGACGGAACAGAATGGCAGTTTCTTCAGCAATGACCATGATCCCAACTTTCTTTGTAGTGGCTCTCTTATGAGCCTTATTCCAAATGTACCTCATTTGTAAAGAATCCTAAAACCCATGATCAGTATTAAGAATCCTACGATCGATTATTCCCATTCAACAATCTTACAAAAGCCATGCATCTCATATTAATAAGAATTTTTTAACAGAAATTAATTACAAATTTATCCTCAAACAGCTCTTACTGAATATAGAGATTAACCCAGCTTGCACAAACATGGATATTACAACTTATCCTTTTTCTTATTTAACTCCAGCTAAAGGTCTTATAGTTGAACTTCTAGGAACTGCTCTATATATGGGACACAAAAGAACTAAACTAGTTAACTAAGAGACTAAGCCGTATTTAAGCAAGATTCCAACCCTTTGATCACATGGTTATTTATGGTTATTGTTCTACATGAAAGCATAATTAAATAGTTAAATGTTGATATTATATACAGATAATCTCCTGCTTCGAGAAACAACAATAATAATGAGAAAATTAAGGGGGGAAAAAGGATAATCAGGAAACATAAATATTAAAAATAAGTCTAAGATTTACATAAAACCACACACACATCCATATCTCCAGGACGTAAAAAACAAAAGAAAAGTGGTAATCACTACCTTTAGTCTGTATATTTCACGCCGTGAAAATGTAACAATGCAATCGCCTGTCCTTATATTAGAAAAGGAACCAAGAGGAACCTTCATTGGAACAAGAGGTGAAAGTCTATCATAGAATTGAACCTGATCACACCACAAAAAGAAGAAGAATTTGAGAGGAACAGAGACTATATTGTGACAGAGAAAGCAGAAAATCAGCAAAGCATTACTGAACACATTGACAAATTAACAGGCTCATAAAAGCACTTAACGAACATTAATGTTAATCATCATAGTAGATAAAATCATAGTGTTATGGTGTATTGAAAGTAACTGGAGATATTATAATTCAAATGTCAAAACATGATATTCTCAAAATTTTAACCAACCCAATAAATCACCTTGACCAGATATCGATTACACAAAATCTTATTACCTCAACTTGATCACTGGTCACTTTTAACATTTTCTGAATAAGTGGGATGGCAGCTGCATCTCCACAAAGGTGAAGTTCATCAGCAGAAATTCCTAATAGAGCACGTGTGAAAGAAAAACCTCTGTTCCTACAGCCCAGCATCTGACAAAAGGAAAAACAAAAAAAAAATCATTAATCTGCATGACATATGTAAAATAATGTCGAGGACAATACTATTAAGAATGTTGCATGATTATGGACTTGCATGTTGAATCCAGAAAACAAAGAAAAAGTTCTGAATCAAGTTTCGAGTTCTTTCAGTTTGTAAAGTAAAGTCTTTCTTGGCCATTTGGATCTATAACTCTGAAGAAAATTGACTTGACTCATTTGGACACAAGTACCTAAATCCGTTGCGTGGAATGTGCACTAGTCCATATACCTTCATTGTCTACCATGTTCAACAATATCAATATAAACAACACACAATGATTCTTATAAGCTTTCTAAAACATGGTAAGAAGCCAATCTCCTGGATTGACATAAATCATTAACCTGCCTGAATTTCATCAATAACGGCGCAATGGTAGTTGGAGGTTACATCAGCCATCTCAACTGTCACAGCCATGTGTTTTGCACCATCAACTTCCTCTCTCTCTTGTCCTGTAAGTAAATCACATGGCACTTTTGCCTTGTTCAACCGTTTTGCAACCTCCCAGGCCAACAATCTGAGAGGACCACAGTATATGCCTGCAGAAAAGGATCTTATACAGATCAGATACGTAAGCAAATCAAATAATAAAAACCACTACAAGCTTAGAACACACAACCTACCAGATGGACTTGATTCGAGTCGCTTTAAAGCATTGTGCGTTTTACCACTATTTGTGGGACCCATGTGCAAGATAACCTTGCGAGGCTTACTACGAGCTTTTGGATACCATGTGTGAGGAGAACTGAAAATTGATCAAATTCAATAATGAGGACAAACCAAAAAGATACTAGATAAGTGCGTAATAACAGTTGTATGCATGGTCAACATAATGAGTTGGGCCCGAAATTACAGACATTTGGAATCACATTATATCAAATCCTAAAAGCTGTCAATTCTATATTACAAGTGAAAATATATAGGAATCCCTAGTTTGTTTACGTGTTTAAAAATTGAACTTACTAAAGAGAAGATTAAAAACATCATAGAAAGTACTCATCTAGACCGCTATGCAGCACATTAGTAGATTGGCAGCTATATCTTTGTCAAACAAGTCTTACATAACTCACAAGTACATATCCAAGGAAAAACTAGTCAATAGCTTAGAGAAGCAGATTTCTTACGTCAAGTCTAGAAAATCGAAGCTCGTGGTGCCACTGAAGCTGCTGTACTGCCTTGATTTATCAGAGAAACTCACCAAAGCTCCAATCTTCAATTCTAAGTGTAGACAAAAGGGCTCCATACCACCCACTAGACCTGTCGAAATGTAACAATCAAACAATGCAATCACACCTGAATCCATCTATAAATTCTGCTTAAAATGGAAAATCCTAAGAACTAGCAACATCCATTCCAGACTAGATTTCTCAATGTTACAGCACATACAACATAACTTCTAAAGTTCGAATTTTCGACATTGTCAATTGAGATTCCAATGCTCAGTAATGCCATTCTAACCAAATGTTTCAAATTGGGTCAAGTTTCATTCATTCAAGAACAACATTTTTAAAACCAAGGAGGAAAACTCTTCTCTGTTTTCCACAGTTCACTCAGCAAATAAACACCTTACACTACAAAACCAACAAATAAAAATAAGGCTAATAATATAAAAAAAAAAAAGTAAGGTGGGTCTGAAGAACAAACCTCGGAGAGTGCGAGAAACGCCGGCAGATGAAACTCTGCGGCGAAGCAATAACGATACCGCCATTGTTTTTGGATTAAAAATCAAAAACAATTAAAGGCAGAAACTTTATTATAAACTTCAAGCTAGGAGAAGCAACAATGAAGAATCAAGGTACTGGGTATTGGTTTTGGGATTGAAAAAGGTTATGGGTCTCATTTTCTGGAACACTCAAAAATGCCAAAACTCATATTCTTCGGGATTTCGTGGACTTGGATTCATTCTCTTTCAAATTTGAGTCCTAAAAGTAGAAACTTGGAATACTTGGCTCTGAAATCACTATCAATACACACTCTTCCTGATTATTCATGATTCTGAGGTCAACCCAATGGATTGAAAACTCGCCAACCCCTCCATTCAAGCTTCTCTCTTTGAGCTTAGGAATGGCCTTCCGTTTTTTATGTTGGGCTTGGTCCTAACCCGCGCAAAAGTCCCAAAGTTCACACCTAATGACCCAAACCAGGTATAACATATATGAGTATATATGACCCAAAAGCTAGACGTAGGTAATATGGTTGTATGTAACTCGTTCCATGTTTGAGCTCTTGCTTTGAATTCTTTGGCTCCATTATGTTTGAAGTTCTAAGCATCACAAGAGAAATCTAGCTTTTCATTTTTCTGTTCAAACCAAACCCATTTACTTTTTCTTTCTTTTTTTCAATTATAATCATTTAGTTGTAGCAATGTAAATATTGGAGTGACAAAGTTGGATGAAATTGAGTATTGGGTGTATTGAGCAAATCATTGAGTGCGTCTAGAAGATTGAAACCCCTCTAAAAAATGAAGTATGCGGACCAATGCTTTATCCCAATGAAAATTGGGTTAGAGAGTCTGCCTAGGCCTTTAGGAACTGACGAACATAGTAGGGATTTAGCATAGACTCTCCGATATTGTGGGTTGCTTCATTATTAATTGCTCTGTTCTATAGGTGTTTGTGTGTAGTTTTTAGTGGTGTTGTGAAGTCTCGTATTGTCACCATTATAGGGCCATTCCAGCGTTCCCATGTTCCACATCCAGCGGAAGGAGTTCATTTTCATCACGAAAGAAAGGCCTCCAAATCGAATTATTACCTTATATAGTTATATCCCTCTCTTCTCCATCAATCAAGTGCCATAGCTTTCATGACTTGAATGTAAGACCATCCATTTTCGATATCGAAGTAGCTGGGCCTATTCTGTATTCAATGCTAATTGCGATGTAGGGAACTTTATGCATGACAAGACTATTGAAATGGTCAGAACCTCTCATGATGATCGATTTGATTTGTATAGACAATATGGAAGGTGACATAATATATGCCTGAAAGGCTGGAAGAGAAGAACCGGAGAAGTGATGACTACCACAGACGTCCATGTATGTAGTTAATGAAAACTTGGTGGGCGCTTCTTTCTCATCCGGTCATCGATCACTTACATGCCAAATTTATTCGAACATCAATAGTGGGTGACAATTAGCTAGCTAGTGTAGCGCCCAAACTACACCTCACTACTGTCAAGGCAGTGCAAGTACTATGCACTGGAGATGGAACAATAGCTGACGGAGCCGGGTGTGCGTAACTTGTTTAAACAATCAATAGTAATGGAATGTCAGGTTCCAAAACATGATTTTAACTTTACCTACTAGGTTTGTTACTCCAGAACATATTGACTATTTATTTGGTTCTGAAAACTTGGCTGCTAAGTTCATTACTTCTCGATTAATTTGTTGTGCCAAGGTTTAGACGAACAATTTTAAACTTAGTGAATGTATAGTTTTCACTTCAATTCAAAACGTTTCCGCTGTATGATTTATTAAATTTCATTGAAGAATAATGTCTTTCGAGTTTTTAAGATATCAGAACTCTCAGTTTATATCTTAAAAATCGCACGACACTATGACGTGCTCAACCTGGTGAAGTACAATTTAATGCGTTACAGCTAGCATGGCTAATATTGCATGATAGCGAGAAAGTTTGGATCCACACATTTTTGTTCAAAATGGCATTTGCTTTGTACTTGACTTCATTTAGTTAGGAAATGAACGTAGCATTCTTAGATCTCTGAGTACGTACATATTTTGCGTTGGACGTTGGAAACCTTATACATACATATACACACATATACTCATGCATGCATACATATATACATGTGTATAAAGTCAAGTAAGAAGAGTTTCTAGGTCTAACACATGCAACACGTTTGTATGGGTAATGAACTATGCAATAATGCAAGTGCATGAACCAGCATAATTAATTATTATATGTATTTCTATGAAATCCTAAGGTTAGCTAAAGTGGCGAAGAAGAATAGAAATTAGGACTGATTATGATTAAAATAGATTATATTTATATATTCACACAAGAGTATATATGCCGTCAATCGTAACACCAGAATTGGCCTAGATAATGTTGCATATATCATAGTCATATATACAAGGTCCAGAATAAGTATATACATAATTCATAATGTCTTGATTGGGATTGTGTGTCGTTAATAAGGAAAATGACCTCTCAAATTCAACAATCACTAAATACCTTAAAAACTAGCTCCTGAACAAAATAAAGTTTACGCCGCAGATCGAGCTTAAGCTTAAAAAATAGAAGCACTATGACTCATGAATTATGGCATGCACTCTATGCATAATGACTCGTGAGGCCTAACCAGGGGTATTATCATTATTATTTCTTCTGTGATCAATTAGAAATATCACAATCTCACACTAATTATTCGATCTAGGGCAAGACTTCTTATTCCTTTACTGTTCCTGGGGCAGCAAATTAGGTCAAATTATTTCATTCTGTTCAAACTTGAAACTGCGGTCCTAAATTAATTACTGGCTAGCTAGCTCCTTTTGAGTCTGGACCATGCCTTAGTTTTTGACATCATTCTCATGAAAGGTATGTATACTTACCAATAGGGAGACAGATATGGAAATAATGAATCTGGGAATGTTCAAAAGAAACAAAAGAAATTTTTTCTCGTAAATTCCAAAAGGAGATCGACTACAGAAAGGACTGAAAAGAAGAACATTCATCGCAAGAGAGATAGTCATTATCTAATTATTCATAGAGAGAGTAGCTATAGGCATATATATAATTATATGCCAAAAGATTTTCCTGTTTCAAGGCATTGGTTAGAGTAAAAGAAGAGAAAAGTAAAAAAAAAAATCCAAGGTGAAAAGTTTGATATTCCATCAATTCAATTCTCTATGTAACAGTTATTAGAATCATTTTGCATTGGATATCATCCCTCTTGTACGTGGGTTCAATGTTATAACATAATCACGCAGTAAATTTTTTGGCGTTGTAACTACACAGGAATTAAGGTTGATATTCATCACTTTAATAATTGTGAAATTTTCATGCACGCTAGAAGGATTATGAACCCAAAATATTGAGGGCAATAATCTTGATCCGCATAGCGACCTGTGAACCCTAACCTTAAACTGTAAGTGAGCACTCAAGTACGATTTTAGACTTTTAAATGATTATTTATAGTGTACATAAATTAACAACGCTTGAACATTTTTCTCAAAATGATGGTACGTAGTAGCTAGAGCCTAGAGTTGAAAGATATTTGGCATAAATTTTGTTGTAGCATTATGTATCATGGAATTTTCTCCAAATTAAAAAAAAATTGCATTTGATATGTGAGAACTAACTCAATGCATACCGCCAATACATGCAAGAATTTTGTCTACAACTCTACACTCTTTATTTTTCATATTCTTAAACACTTGCAAAATCTTATACGTATCATGCTTAATTATGTACTTACATCTATGGCAAAATATTAGAAAAAAAAAATAGAGAAAAGTATTTTTAATTGCAATAAGCATGCATACACATATTACTAAATATATAATAATGTAAAAGGTCTATATCAAATGTACGTATAAATATATTTGGTACAAATACAGAGGAAAAATGAACTTTGTTCCTGAGATTGATCAGTACTGAGAGAAAGAGAGATGCCAAAGAAAATGACATGTGAGAAAAGCTTTGTCACATTTTGAAAACAAAGAACAAAACATTGTCTTAAAACGGATACAAGATCTCAGGAAAGAAAAAGAAGCAAAGAGAAGAATAGGGATAAGTCTCAAAGCCAAAAACAAAAGCGATAAAGAATCTGCAAGAAAATGAAATTCATCTGCATACCTTTGACTGCCTCGTAAATCTTGCAATTATGTGTAGACTCAGAATCACCAATGGAATTCAACCATTCAAAGACACAGGGAGGGTTGGTTTGGGAAACAAAAAGAAAAATTAAAGCAGCACCAAATCTTCTTTGTTCGAGTTCTTTATGTTTTATTGACCTCATTTTGCACCTTAGTTTATTGTGATAAACGCAATCTGAAGCCTTCAATCTTTGCTCTTAATAAGAAGACTAAGCAATCATTATGTGCGAAAACCCAAGGTTAATTTTATATACTTTTTAACCAAAGTATAACTCTACAGATGCGCGCTTCCATCACTAATATTCTAGAAAGTAAGTATTGTATGCGATGATATATATACCATTGTAAGACGTCGTTGATAATGTCTTAATCTCATGGTATGTTGTAGCTACACATTTTGACGACCAAAAATGCAAAGAAAGTTATGTACGTACATAGGGATATTTGTAAACTATATATTGGTTGTATGATAAATTTTACAACATTATTTATTGACAGTGGACAATTAATCCGTAACGAAACCCTTCCTTTTCATTTTTTGGGAGAGAGCATAATGAGACAGTACGATGAGGAACAAATTAACCAATTGACCATCTCCAATGGAAGTGTCAATTGACACCTGGACACACTAACGGTTATAAATGGCTGAAAATGGAACTCCAATGGTGTTGTCAATTCCTACATAGATTTAACAGATCCTATCTCACTGTCAAATTTGACATAGCGGCTGGATTATGTCATTTAATATTTTAATATATAAGGACCTATTAGTGGAAAACATTGTGAGAGAGTTTCAGAATTTTGTTAAAAAATTGGACCCACAAGTAGTTTGAATATATAATATAATAATATCATTTTTAACTCATCGGCTGGAGTTGGTATGTTTGCAAGATGAGTTAAAATGTTATTTGCCGTATCACATGTTAAATTTGAATTTGACACAATCTAAAAGAAACATCTATTGGAGATGCTCTGTGCGTAAAGAGGACTAGAGGAGGGCATAACTCGTAATTTCCAGATATATATCCCTAATCCGAGAATATCAAAATAAAGAAAATGAGGGATGACTCAAACTCAAGAATATCAAAATCATAATTATAACTTATCTAGTCATTTAGTTCGTCCTATTCATCTAGCTAGTCTTATATATGATAAATAAAATAAAATTTAGCTTCTCTTTGAAGTAGTTTGAATAACCTTAAGTAATAAACTCGATCTAATGTGGCATAGCTACCTAATTAGCCATAACATACATCATTTATCTGAATTCTAAAGCATAATGGATGGTGCTAATCGAGATATGGTCAGTCCAACACTCAAATCTCTTATCAGGTCCTTTCAGTGGAACTGTGGAAAGGATTTGCCTAGCTAGCTCAATCTCATAGTCAATTGGTGGGACTAAGATGTGCTCAACTCAGCAGAGATACCGTTCTTTTTTCTTCAGAAACATATCATGGATTTTCGTTCATTATAATGCATTCGTTGAATCCAGGAACGTGGTGTTCCCTAGATACCACTTCACGGAATTGGACTTCTCCTGTTCTATATAAATATGGATCAGAATTTTGATTTTTAGGTCCTCTTCTGCATATTGCAGTTTTGATATCTTTTTTTTTTTTTTTTAGAATAAGAAATCTTTATTGATAACCAAAATTACATAACATGAGAATGACCAGTGGTGGATAAGAACTCCCCACTCTCCTCCCTAAAACCTAGAATGACCTCCTTGAGCCGAAAGAGCCCAACCGCTAACCACCTATATCGCCCAACCCCTCAGGCTACAGAGAATCCCGAGAATCTCGATACCATCTCATAGACAACCGCCATAAAACCCAACACCCTCTTCCACACCATGTCCCAATGATACCAGACCACGTGTAAGGATCGTTTGTCAGCACATTGACCATAAGATAAAACCGAAACTAAACCAACTC
>BDJD01006784.1:5972-26244 GCA_002564525.1 Rosa multiflora
AGCCATCAGTCTAGGCATCTCATTACATATATGTTTTGGTAGCTCAAAACAACTCATCACATAAGAAGGAATTGCTTGCGCCACAGCCTTGATAAGGATTTCCTTTCCAGCAACACTAAGAGTCTTCTCCCTCCACCCTTGAGTCCGAGTCCGAATCTTCTCATTAAGAAAACCAAAAGCCTCTTCTTTCAAGTAACTGAGTTCTGTCGGTAACCCAAGATACTTGTCATGTTTTTCAACTCTCATAACACCCAATGATGCGGAGATCTCCTCCTGTACAGTCATATCAACATTCTTACTGAAAGAAATACAACCCAGAAGCGTACTCATAGTCCTGCAGAAGGCTCCTCAATGTAGCACAGTCACCACTTTCTGCTTTGAAAAAAATGAAGGAGTCGTCTGCAAAAAACAAGTGACTAATGCTAGGGGCTCCCAAACAGATTTCCACACCATGAAGTAAACCTCGATCCTCAGCCTGTGATAAACATCTTGACAACACTTCTGCACAAAGAAGAAAAAGATAAGGTGAAATCGAATCTCCTTGCCTCAAGCCCGAGAAGGTATAATCCGACCTCTTGGTTCCCCATTCAAAATAAAAGAATATGTAACCGTGCGGACACAACTCATGATCCATCTTACCCACACATCTCCAAACCCCATTTGAAGCATAACCGCCTCCAAAAAACACCACTCAACTCGATCATACGCCTTGCTCATATCGAGCTTGAGGGCACAATATCCTTTTTTACCACTTCTTCTTCTTTTGAGACAATGTGAAATCTCAAATGCCATTAAAGAATTATCAGAAATTAATCTACGTGGTACGAATGCGCTTTGAAATGGTGAAATCAGAGAATCTAGTAGTGGCTTTAAACGGTTGGCCAACAGTACTTTAGACCCAATCTTGTAAATCATGTTACAGAGGCTAATAGGCCTCAACTAACTCATGTACTGTGTAGTCTTCACCTTGGGAATCAGAGCCACGAAAGTATTGTTAATCATACTCAGACAATCCTCTGAAACTAGAAATTCACGAACAGCTCCCACAACATCCAATCCCACTAACTCCCAGAAAAACTGATAGAAACAAGGAGAGAAGCCGTCCGGCCCCGGAGTTTTAGACGGGTGCATTTTCTTGAGAGCAATGAAAACCTCCTCATGATCAACTTCTTTAGTAAGAGCAATATTATCATCCACTGTGACCACATCATTGATGGCTTCTAGAATATTCTGGAAGTTTTGTGGTTGAGAAGAAGTAAACAAGCCACCAAAGTAGCTTAGAATAATTCCCTCTAAATCATCATCCTCAGTACACCATTGTCCATTATCATCAAACAAACCGGTAATGAGATTCTTCTTCCTCCTGTTGTTTGCCCTTTGATGAAAAAATTTTGTATTCAAATCTCCGTCCGACAACCAAAAAACCTTGGCACGTTGTCTCCAAAAAACGTGTTCTTAGTTAAGAAGATCATTAAATTTCGATTCCAAGAACAACCTGTCGTCTAACAAAGAGTCTGCTGCATTTGGAGATGACGGTGCATCAAAGAAACGAGCAAGTAGAGCCCTCGTCTTTGCAATCTCTTTTTTTTTAAGTTCCAAAATGTAACTGACTCTAGGACTCTAATGCGGATCTTGTTGACTGAATCTTATTCCACAAACTATGAAATGGACTTCGTTGACTAGGAGAAGAACACTCCCACCCCCTCCAACAACCAAAATTCTTCAAATCTGAAACGTCTCTTTCTCTTTTTCCTCTTGGCATTATGGACTCTGACTTCCAACAAAATAGGAACATGGTCAGATTTGCATGGATCAAGCTGATTTTACCAATAATTTTTATCTTCATGGAAGTTGGAAACTTGGTCTGCACCCTTATAACATACATTAGTCCATCTCACAAACTTTATGTTTTTTTTTTACTATGTACAATCAAACTTTTTTCTTCAACTGGAGTTTTTTTTTTGGTCAAATAGAGCTTTCATTAGATGAAGCACATATTACAAAAGTAATACAGAGAAAATAGGAGTCCTAGGCCCAAGAACCCAATAGACAACCCATACCTAAAACTAAAACCGAAGCCCAAAAGGCCAAAATACCAAAACAAACATAGACCTAACACCAAGCTCTTCACTTCAATGCAGAGGCTGGCCGCCATGGTGATACTATGACCAACTGAACCCGACAGAATCTTGACATCCAGTGGCCAAGTAAACTCTCCACCATCATTCTCCACACCTATATTGCAAGCATAGGAAGAACAATAAGAACAAAACAAAGAAGTTAGTAAAGGTAGTCGTGGAGGTGGAGACCACCATGCATCACAACACCACTGGTTCGGCGATGTCCACAATCTTCGGTGGTTTGCCGGTACTGCTGCAATCTTCATGCATGTGTGAAGTTAAGAGAACATGTCTCTGTCAAGACACGAAGGGTTGAATGTGAAGATGAGTTGTGGAAAAAGAGAAAATTCGAATGAAGATGAGAGGGTGAGGTGTTTGAGATGGAGGAGAATGTGAGATTTGATAGTAGATCTGGAAATTTGATGAACAATTGGGCAAGAACAAGGAAAGATAGAAAGAGAAAGAGACATAAACAGATCTAAAACTGAGACCAAGCTTAGGAAACTCACCACAAAAGAGTGGAGACGCACCACAGAGGGTGGAGAAACCGGAGACTTGCCAAACTAGAAAAAAAAAAACGGTAGAGGAGAGAAGGTAGGGGAGAGACTGGAATGCGTTACCTTTTGACAGAGATCGACCTCCCCCCAACTCTTAGGCCTTCAATCTAGATCCCAAGGGATTAAGATTTGGGCAAAGAGAAGGGGGAGGGTTTTTTTTTCCAAATCTACTTTCTCTCTCTACAGTTTAGAGAGAGAGAGAGTCTCGAGACACACGGGAGAAATAAAAATATATTTTCTTCAACTGGAGTTGTATAATCATTTTCAACTAAAGTGAGTGATAATTGACTTAAAAGAATCTAAGATGGGTGTAACACACACGTGTGCGTGTATGTTTATATATCTTATGATGAAGATTTCTCTTGAACAAAAAAAGAAACAAATTTACTAATAAAAAATACATCCATATTGCTCGAATTGGTGACCTTAACTGACTCATACCATTTAGAATTATCCGTTCCCTCTTTGACTAAGAGACTCACTACAATTTCAATTTTAATTTCAATCTCGAAGGGCTCTACTTCTAGAAAAACTAGTTCTTCTACACACTATAACCACACATTTTCTTAGGTTTTTTGAAATAGAGTTACTTGGCAATCAAGAAACGCCAAGGATGCAAGGTTTAGAGCCCCATTTTGTGTAGGATTTTCCTTTCGTCTCTTCCAGAGAAACGGCTTCTCCTAAACACTATAAATTGATAGGAGCATTTTAATGCGACGTTTTGAATATTATTTCCTCATATTTACTTAGTTATTTGCTTAATTAAATCGAATTTTAATAAAACTTTCTATTTTTAGGTACCATGGAGCAAATGGAGCATAAATGAGATTAAAGAAGAAAGAGAAGCAAGAAAATGTTGAAAATAGCTAAGGCAAGGCACAAGGGCTGCAAAATTGAGCTAAAATGAAGAAATGAAGTTTTCCTTGTCCAACCAAGAAATCTTGTTCAAAATAGGAAACTTTGGCAGAGCAAGACTCCTTAGTCAACTAGGAAGCAATGTTGGAAAAATGAAGAAAAATGGCAAAAACAGAGGAGTCATGAAGGCACTAGGAGACCGCATGGCTTGAAGATGACGCAAGAAAGGTCAAGATTATTCTAGAATGATGGAGATTTTCGGCAAATAAAGAGACCTAAGTATACTAGGGTTTCTTGGATGCAAAAGGAGTGAATTTTAAGTGAAATAATTGTTTTTGCCGTGAGATATATAAGGGGGTATAAAAAGTGACGTTTTGGGACTAAAAATATGTCCAGATACATTCCTGGAGAATTTCAAGGGATTGAAACAAGCAGAAAGGTTGAAAATAGGTCCAAATACATTCCTTGAAGTCCACATTCATTCTTGGCCGAATTCTAGCATATCATAAACCACGCATTTCCTCAAGTATTTCAAAATATTACTTGACGATCAAGAAACACCAAGGGAGCAAGGTTGAGAGCCCCATTTTGAGTAGGATTTTCCTTTTTGGCTATTCTAGAGAAACTGTTTCTCCTCTGCACTATAGACCATGCATTTCCTCAGGTATTTCAAAATATAGTTAATTGACAATCAAGAAACACCAAGGGAGCAAGGTTGAGAGCCCCATTTTGAGTAGGATTTTCCTTTTTGGCTATTCTAGAGAAACTGTTTCTCCTCTGCACTATAGACCATGCATTTCCTCAGGTATTTCAAAATATAGTTAATTGACAATCAAGAAACACCAAGGGAGCAAGGTTGAGAGCCAAATTTTTTTGTAGGATTTCCTTTTGGCTCTCAACGAAAACTGACTCAGATAATAATATTTCCCAAAAACACATTTACAAGGAACAGTGGAGCCAATAAACCTCCCACATCAACCAAGAGATATCTTTGGTGAAGAGGGCAAAAAGAACTACTTTAGCATTGGCTAGCCACAATAATATTACTATATTAGATTGAACACATTCACCTAATTAAATGTATAATGTTATTAAAAGTTAGTAATAGGAAGTATACCAGTAATTTTATACTCTTTGAGTTTCAGTGATCACCAATTTTTCAGCAGTATTCAAAATGTAGGTAAGCATAAATGAGCAAGAATTAAATTAGAAAATATGATTTACACACGATTTACGTGTGTTTCTAGCCCTAATTACCTTAAAATTAGCGAATACTCAAGTATTATTTCATAGTATTACTTTGTTTTCTTCATTTGTAGGAAATTATGGTCAAGAGAGGAAAAAGACAAAAGAAGTAGCGAATTCGAGCAAAAAATAAACTCCGACTAAAGGACAAAAAGTCAACTAGTTGACCATCGGGTCAACCAAGTCAACTTGGCCCAATAGCAAGAAGTTCGAGCCCCAAGACCAAAGAACCACACAAGTGAAGACCCAAGCCCATTTGTACTAATTCTTTGTATTCAAACTTCAAATTCAAAATTGATGTAATGACAATAATAATTAGTGAACCACACCTCACACACATTACACATGTGGATGAAGATATTTATTTGTGTTCACACTAGACACACACTCACTTACACTTTTACTCTCTGGTTTTCTTTATATTTTTCAAAATGTTTCATAATATTCTAATTCTCTACATTTTTATTAGGTTATTTTAGTCTTTTCATTTTACCTATTTTCTATTTGTTTTTGAGCCCTTGGATCTAGGGTACAAGTCCAATCTTGACCCTTGAACCCAAGGGGGTATTTAAGCACCTTTGCACACACATTTCACAAGCTTAAGACCCATTTTTCTACACCCTAGGCCTTTTGGCCTAATTTGGGACTTCTCTCCCTTCTCACCTCTTCTTCTCTTCTTCATCCCCCATTCTTCACATATAAGCTTGCAAAAGGAGGAGGCACACACATTTCCGGTATCTAGGCCACCGTCTCTACACCATGGCTTCATAAGTGTAGCAAGAGAAACCATGAAGTTATGGCAATAGCTAGTGACAAGTTTTGCCTTAACATTCATGGATTTCTCCTCTGTTTCTCTATTCTTTCTCTCTCTTATTTCTTACTTATGGTGTTGTTTGATGTGTATTGATATATACTTGTGTGTGACCTCATGGTTTTAGGGTTTTGAAACTCAAGTTTAGTTTTGTATGGTTTTGTTGAGGAATTAATAAAATTGATGTTTATTCATATGATTTGTGTACTCTTGCTTTAATTTCTTCACTCTAGATGTATGGTTTAGTTTTTCCCCTCCTTAATCTATGTTTGGTGTGCTGGAATTGGAATATTAAATTGGGGAGTTTATATTTCAATTTAGATTATGACATGAGTATGGTGGAATTTGCCCATTGCACATCTCTATTTCCATTTGGATTTCTTGGATTGTGGTTCTCCAATCACCCAATTTTCAGTATTATTATTTATTACCCTTGATTGTAGGAATAGTATTCGGAATTGTTGGGTAGGGTAATTGTTATCACAAGTACTCTTTTCGACCTTATTATATGTGGTGATGGTTACTAGAGTGTGTTTGATAGGAGCATTTTAATGCGATGTTTTAACTGTTATTTCCCTACATTTTTTGCGTTATTTCCTTAAAGAATCCCTATTTAGGAAAGTTTCCATTCTTCGATTGGGAAAGTTCCTAGTTGTAGAAAGTTTCCGTTTTGTAGTTTCTATTTTTCATTTTAAAAAGTTTCCCCTTTCAGTTTAGGAAAGTTACCATTTCTTGTTTTTAGAAAGTTTCTATTTTTGGTAACAGTTTCTATTTTCAGGTCTTTGGAATGAATGAGCTGAAATGAGCTCATAAATGGAAAGAGGAGCTAACCAACGTTGGAGGGAGACAAGATGAGATACAAAGGGTTGCATAAATGAGCAGAAATGAAGAAAAGAAGCTCTCCTGTTTCAACCAGGAAAACCTGTCCAAAAGAGGAAACCCTGCCAAAACAAGACTCTTGAGCCGACCAAGAATGGAAATCGAAATAATGAAGTGACATGGCATGAGAGAAGCTTCTTGAAGACCCTAGAAGATGACATGGCACGAAGGTGACGCAAGAAGGCCCAAGAACTCTCTAGAATGAATTGGATTTTCGGTAATGGATTAAAGCCCATATAATTAGGGTTTTGTGACGCAAAGGAGGATATGTTGAGTTAATTGCCGTGAAATCCTATGAGGAGGAGAGAGAGTTGGCGTAAAAATAAAGAGGAAAATAAAAGATTACACAAGAGATTTTCTAGGGAGATTTTTATGGAAGGAAAATATTCTTGGAGGAGTAATTTTGTGTAATTGCCGTAAAAAGGGAGAGAGAAAAGAGGAAGCCAACGTGAAAATCAGAAATAATCAAGAAGATGACGCCAAGAGAGATTCAAGGGAGATTTTTATGGAAGGAAAATATGTGTGCACCAAGGAAAAGCTCAAAACGTGTCTAGGTGCATCCCTAAATTCCCTAAAGGAATGTTGGCCGAAATTCATGAAGAAAATCAGAATAATTTCAAGGAAATTCGGCAATTAAATATTAGGGAGGTATTTTAGAGAATTTTGATTGGTGGGAACACATCATAAGGCTTACTTGGCATTCTATGATTGGTTGGACCACATCACAAAGCTTACTTGGCGAATTCTCATTGGTGATAGCTATGTGGAAATTTCTAATTGCTTTGTGAACCCTAGCCGTGCTCCTATATATACTCTCCTCTTTGACGTTGAGAAGAGTTCCACACCTTAGAAAAATTCAGAAAAAAATCACCTTGTTGCCGTGAGCCTATCCCATCTTCTCTCCATCCTCTAAAGCAAGCCACGGAATTCAAGCAAGGCCGAAGGGAGAAGAAGGAGCCGTGACTATTCCTCCACCATCCACCATTGAAGACTTGCTTTCAAGCTTCAAGGATCCCAACGAAAATCATCCATTCTCATCTTCCATCCACGGTGTAATTCGACCTCTACTTTGTAACCTTTGTTTGAATTTCGTTGGTTTTGTTTTAGTTGACATTTATGTTTGAACAAAGTTATCAATTCTGAAATTTTTATGATTGAATGAGAATTTTCGATTCATATGTTATGATTCTTAAGTTGCTTATGTGAGAATGTTTAATTAAATTTGTGTGATTGAAATCTTTTAGGATTAATTACTGTTTACCCACCTGAACTTCTACCCATTCTTCATGTTAGTCCCTGAACTTCCAATTTCATCAAGACTACCCCTGAACTCCCAATTTCCATCACCCGTGTCCAACTCTCCCAACCCCCTCCAAAGATTCCGTTTACTGCTGACGTGGCACGAGTCAGCAGGCCAATTTTTAAGCCGTTGGGCCCACAGAGAGGGCTAAAAAGGAAATTTCCCAAGTTTCCCGTCAAATTCAAAAATGAAGAAGATTTGCTATAAATTATACCCAATCTGGACATCAAATTGTCATGCCTAATAGGTCTAAACCACATATCTCAAAAAATAATTATAAAAAGCACTTAAAGTAAACATTGCATAACCTTATCCCATATGATAATATATAGTGACATTGTCTTAATAATTAGCAGCCAAGTGGTTGCATTTTTGTGGCCTCAATGTCTTGAGAAAATACATTAGGTTAAACAGATTGCAATTCAAAATAGCTCTAATCCTCTTAACCAAAAAATTAGAGCTAGCAACCATGTGACACAGCACATGGTTGCACAAAATAATGCAACACCCATCAATATATAAAAACCTAGCTTGCTAATCCCATCTCCTAATAGGTCTATTTTTCACCTTCTTTTGCTGCAGCTCTAATCCTTTGTGATGACCTTGTTGGTGCAGAAGCTTTACCCTTTGAAGGAGCTTGTGAAGTAGCTGAAGCAGCTCTTGTAGTTGTTGATTTTGTGGTTGCTTTTGAAGTAGCTCTTGATGCTGCCTTCTTCTCATCTCTTTTTTTCTGCAGCAACACATTAACATAGAACTGATGTAATCCGAGAAGTCACAAAAACCACATTCTAAAATTCAAACACAAATTCCAAGACACAATTCCAACAAATTATCATAGAAATTTCGTAACTTTTTACCTTAAGCTTTTCTGCCCTCAGCTTCACTTTTTGCCTAAGCTCATTCTTTGACAATGGAGGTATTTTGGTACCCTTTGCCTGCATCAAAATACATAGTGAGATATCCACAAGTTCAACAACCATAAGCAAGGGTAAGCTTATAATACCTTGGATTGAGATGAGGTGCCTTCCCCACTATTTAGCTTCCTCTTCTTGCTCACCTTTTCCTTAGGTGGCAGGTGTCTGTGACAGGTCTTCACATTGTGCCCCAAGTTGCCACAACTGCTGCACCTCAATGACTTCTGAACTCTTCCAAGCTTGGGACCGTCAGTAGCCTTCTCAGATTGATCCTTGATTCTTTTGGTCTTTGGCCTACCAGGTTGTCTGTTGTACTGGGGAGGCAGAATTACAGCAGCATCAGTTGTAGCCCATAGATCCATTCCATTTACAGGCTTGATTGTGTTTGAGTAGATTTCCATGTAAGTCTTTGTATGGTAACAAGGTTCAACATAGTCCTCAGGCTTCTCTCTCATGAAGTGGATGGCAGACACAGCATGTTTGCAAGGGATACCACTCAAATTCCATCTTCTACAAGCACAGGTCCTCCTCTGAAGATCAACTACATATTTGGCTCCTCCTATGCTTTCCACTTCAATTTGTGGGCTGCCTGAACCATATGGAATGCAATCTGTTGCAGCTTTCACTATATTCTTCTCAAGAATTTCTCTTGGTTTAGGGCAGATGGGATCTTGAAGTTTTGCCATCTTATCTCTCCTCATGTGAATCCTCTTCATCAGCTTAACCCTCATGTCCTCAAACATAGAAATCACTGGCTTTGATCTTGCAGGCAGTATGAATGCATTGAAACTCTCACACAGATTGTTCAAGAGAATGTCACATTTTAAAACTGTGTTGAAATGTGACCTGGTCCAGTGCCTAGCAGGTCTTTGGGGATCTACAAAACACAACCACAAAGTGATTAGAACATGGTTTAGGGTTCGAAACATAAAAAATGAGTTAAAGTTTGAGGTTCCTTACCATTAAGCCAGTCCCATGCCCCTGGATCAATTTGGTTCATGATGACCATTTCCTTGGTAAAGTATGCCATTGTGGTTGACTTTGCAATCGCCCATAACTGATCCTTCAGTGCTTTCCCAGGAAATTTCTTGTTAAAGTTGGTCCATAGATGCCGGACACAAAATCTGTGATCTGCAGATGGCATCACATCCTCAAATGCTGGTAAAAGCCCTTTTTGCTTATCAGAAATGAATGTCCAGCCAGATCCTTCACTTCCTATGCTTAAGTCTTTGCTCAACAGCTCTAAAAACCACACCCAACTATCCTTCCTTTCCATTTCAACCATTGCATAAGCTACTACCCAAGTAGTGTTGTTTGCATCCAAGCCAACTGCAGACAAAAGCTGCCCCCCATATGGACTCTTAAGATGACAACCATCTAGTCCTATTATTGGCCTACAACCTGACCTAAACCCCATTTTTAGTGCACCTAGACATACATACATCCTTCTGAAAATAGGATCATTACCGGGATTGTTGAACGAACACTTGATGTCAACTGTAGTGTTGGCATCAACCCTCTTAAGCTCTGCAGCATAGTTTATGATCCTTGCATATTTCTCTGCATGTGATCTCTCCAACTGACTTAGAGCAACCTTCTTCGTTCTATAAGCTTGCTGCACAGACACTTTGGCCTTCACAGATGCTGATATGGTCTGTGCTAGAGACTCTGTGACACAAACCAAAACAATGGATAAGACATATTGGTAAATGTAATGAAAGCTAACTAAACAAAGTTCAAATTGTACCTGTTGACCAATCTGGGTTCAACTTTATCTGCTCTTTGAACTTCTCAGTCAGATAAGGAGTCTTCACACAACTATTTTCCATCACTCTTGCACAATTGTGTGTGGGATAGTAGGTCTTGATCTGAAGAGTGTCTTCATGCTGCATCTTTGAAGCAAAAAGCTCAAAAGGACAGTTTTCAGCTTTGCATATAACCCTCACCCTTAGCCTATCACTTTTCACAAACATTGCCTCCCATCCATTCTGTATTGCTCTCTCTCTAATAGCTGCTCTCAAGATCTTAGCTGTGGCAAACTTCATCCCCTTACAAAATTTAGGGTTTGCCATATCTATCTTCAGGTTGAACTCAGGAAACCTAGCCCCTTGTCCCTCATCATCTGAGTTAGCTTCATCTCCAATTGCTTCCTCATCGGAGTCCAATGCCCCAATCATTGCCTCCTTATCTTCAAAATCCTTCCATTCAACCTCATCATTCACACCACTAGTTCCCCTTGTAACAGGGTCCTTCCTCTTCATCTCTGCCTCCCTTGAGGTGCCTGTCTCATTGTCTTCTTCTTCCATATCACCCACCCACTCTTCATCTTCACCATAATGAGCATAATCATCATCTCCTCTAGCTGGTTCATAGTCTGAATCCTCTGAAACATCATCTTCACTACTCTCAAACTCCCCTTCCATATTCAAATCCTCCTGGTATTGTTTAGCTTGAAGCACATCAATGTCTACCAAGTCTTCTTCAGTTTCAGTAGCATAACCCTTTATCTCATCCTCAGCTAAAACCTTTTCTTTCCCTTTTCCTCTACAATCAGTCACTGGAGCCTTACTTGCCTGAGTTGGTAGGTCTTCTTCAAACTCTCTTATGGTAACTCCCACTGCCCTAGCTTTAGGTCTACTAGCACAAACTTTGCACCTCCTTCCCAACTTTGGATCTCCCTTTGGAGCTTTAGGTGGTGAATCAAGTAGTTCTTCAATCTTTATAGATGACTTCTTCCTTGGTGAATCAGGAAGTTCTTCAATCACAACGCCACTAGAACCAACTTGGCTGTACCCCCATGTACTTGGTTCTGGCTCAAACATCTCTACATCATCTTCATCAGATTGGTAACGATCATGAAGATCTAAGTGATCTAAATAGATGATTACCAACCTGATTTCTGGTACACAACAACACATGGTTACGGCATCAAAGTCTGTGGCCAATCCTGTCAAAGCATCATCTTCATTACCTATCCTATACCAGTAGTTCATCCTTCTCCCAACATAAGCAGGGTCTACCCCTCTGACCATAGAATCCACCTCCACAAGCGACATCTTGTCCTTGTCCACATTGTCATAGTAGCTCACCTTTCCTCCAACATATTTATTGTCCCTTATTATTCCACCATGAAACATCTTCATTGTGAATAGGTCGGGGTGAGCTGCATGTCAAACAACGAAGTTAGAATTCAGAGCATAACCTAAAGAATTAACATGAATACACATGCACCAACACCAACTGTTTCCATAAACAACACCAAACAATTGAACCCATGCACATCACAACAAAATTCTCACCAAAAAAGGCAGAGTATTAAACACAGAAAACTCCTATTGCAGCTACCCAAATAGGACCACATGCATATTATCCGTACTTTAATCCAAAACCCTAAACCCAATAAACACAACATGACAAAATCAGAGCATTAATAAACCCTAAACCCAACCACCCAACTGCACTATATAAACCCGATTTCGATCCTCAGCTAAAACCCATATATTATAAACCCCTATATCTCGAAACCCCCAAATCAGGAGCTTCGAAACCCTAAATTATAAACCCTAGCTCGAAATCCCCAATTCATGACCTTCCAAACCCTACCTGTTAAACCTCCAAGCTTCGTAACCCTTGTATCAGGAGCTTCGAAACCCTCACTCGAAACTCTAGCTTCGATCCCTAATTGTAGACTCTAGATCAATACCCCCTAATCGAGAGCATCAAAACCCTAATTCTTAACCGATATCGAATTGTCCAACCCAGAACCCTAACTAACCAGAAATAATTTTCAAATTCGTTCAAATTCAACGCCGTGAACTTACTGTAATGGGGGATTTCATCTCCTCCTTCTTCCGTACGTGGGACCCATTCTTCAATTTCAGCCCCAACCATTGAGGCCACACTCGAAAGTTCAAATTTTGGGTTGGGTATTCTCGACGGGGAGTTGTGATGATGTTGTAATCAGTTTTGGGTACCCGTAGACAATAATGGAGAGAGGATTAAGTCGTCAAGGGGGTATTCGATTTTTATTTTAGGATTAAGGGGGTCTGTAATGGGGGTAGGGTTTTTTCGAAATCAGTGCTAATCAGAGGGAAAACATTCACAAGGGCCAATTTTGGTATTTTGCCTGCTGACTCGTGCCACGTCAGCAGTGAACGGAATCTTTGGAGGGGGTTGGGAGAGTTGGACACGGGTGATGGAAATTGGGAGTTCAGGGGTAGTCTTGATGAAATTGGAAGTTCAGGAACTAACATGAAGAATGGGTAGAAGTTCAGGTGGGTAAACAGTAATTAATCCAATCTTTTAGACAAAAAAGAAAGAAAGAAAGAAAGCCACAAGAGGTGTCAAGAGCGAGAGAATCGGAAGATGAAGAAGAGACGAGTGGTGGAGGAAAAAGAGGAGCGAAGGAGAGGAATTTAGAGGGTTTAGAGGGTTGAAATTAAGTGTGGAATTGGAAACTGGGGAGAGAGGGCCGAGAAAGGTTTCACGAGACAGAGAGCTTTCGCGGAGGACTGAGACATTCATGAGAGAGATCGAGGTTTCACGAGAGAGAAAGAGAGGCGTTTCGGGGAGGCTATTCAAGAGAGAGGGTTGAGAGTCTTTGTATGTTGTGCTAGGTTTTGTTTTCCTTCTCTCTTTGTTTTCTTTGCACCACAATGTGGCAAGGCAATTAAACCTAGAAAAAAAATTGTCAACGTTACTCACACAACAGAAACCTCACCCAACTGTCGTCTGAATGTTGCACTAAAAATCAAAATGTGAAATCATGGAGGGAAACATGGCGCTACAGCATTTTAGCTCAAAATGTTGCCTCCCAGTTCCAAGTTCACACAACAAAAAATCTTAATTCTGTTGTATAATTTCCACAACTTGCACTAGCTAAGCCTATCTAGGGGAAGACATTCAAGCAAGCTTCCTCAAACTTTGGTGCTCAGTTTTTCAATCATACAACGAAAATAGTGAAATCCGTTGTACCTAGTACCCCAAATTTCAATGTTTCAAGAGGCAACCAAGACTCCAAAGTGGAGGGAAATCTGCCGCTAAATTTTTTAAGACTCAAACGACAGACAATACTTAATTCCGTTGTGCAATGTAGTTCTGATAAAAAAGTTATCACTTTATTGACATTCACACAACAGAACATCACTAATACCGTTGTACAATCGAGTTTACTTAAACACACAACAGATGATTTCTGTTCCGCTGTGTGATTAGTGTTGTGTGATGCAGTTTTTGGTGTAGTGCAAATACATCACCACTTCAAACTCTATTCATATCTGGTCCATCATGACAACTCAATTCAAATAACAATAGCTTCAAAATTCACAAAATCTGCCAACACTAATAGTTAGATTACTAATTCTAGGTTTTCATCCACCAACTCAAATTTCTTGAGTTTAAACATAATCAATAGTAACTAAAACAATAAAAAATTACATATAAGTGTCATTTTGAGACTTTAATTAGACATAAGGCCACATAATTATTTTTGTCAACATATGGCTTCTTCAAACTTTTTCATCCTTACAATTTTGCCATTCTACTTACGAAAACCAACTGTTTCTGTGAAATTACAGATCACTCAATTTCTCTATCTCCTCCCGGCCTTCATTGACCGTGACCCTTCCCTCAAGCTCTTCGTCACCCATTTTGGCCTTGTTGACAACGCCAACTTCCGATCATCGTTGGACTCCCCCTCTTCGGTCACCCTCCACAGCCGCCATCGCCTCTTCCTCCACCTCACTTGCATCGGAACCCTAGATGAGGACTTCTTCTTCGGCGACAATGACATGGCCCACGGCCTCTTCATCTCCAATCGAAAATCCCTAACTGGAAAGTCTGTCCGGCTCTTCAACGATGCCTGACAGGCTTAGCTTTTGCCCTATTCAAATGGCCATCGAGGACGACTACCACAACTTTCTCAAGCAGGTTGCAGATCTCGAGGCTTCCAAGATATCATCACCAATGTAACACACCTAGCTGTCCCATCGCCAGAGGCGGATTCAAGTATCTCGCTGCTCCTCCAGTCGGAGAAGCCCGACGTCACCTATAATGTAAGCTATGCCAAATCCTTTTGGTATTTTTGTTGAAATTGGATTACAGATTTCTATTTGTTTGTAAAACTAGTTAAAATTGAAATAAAAAGCATTAACTGGAATAAATTAGAAATTTTGACTTGTGGAATTCTAGGATATTCAAGTCTGTGTGGCTATAACTTTAGCCAATAGCTTGGGTTTTGCCCAACAATCTACACCTTGGTCATGTATGAGTGTTAAGGTGAGACTTAGCCATTTAGGAGAAGTTATTAATTGGTTGCTTCTGAATTGTGGAATTTATTGAAATTAGGTGTTGTGTGTTGTGGCTATAGCTAAGCTAATTGTTAATGAGAGTGAGTTTTATTTGTATATTGATTTTAAGATAGTAAACAAGAATGCTTTTGTTTAGTCTATTAGATTGTCATTCATGAGTTTCATTTATATTTGATTATGACATACAGATACTTTTCAAAAATGTTACCTGAACAATTTTGAAAGGGTACTATTACTGTCAAACAAACCTATTTTAGTTTCTCTGTTGTACCTAGATTACTGATATACTGTCAAAAAAAAAAATCTACTACTACTGGTTGAAAATGCTACTAGCATACTTTTGAAAAACAACTATCACTGTCAAACAAACCTATTGTTTACTTTTGAACAATTCATTCACGCTGCTGTTTTTAGTTTGCATTTCAAATATTACTGTTTGTTGTATTTTTGTTCTTGCACAATTCTTTCCCTTGGCATTTGCAGTAGTAGATTCTAAAAAATCATGTCAATAACTTTTTATTACTTGTCCAATAGCTTTGTACATGTTTTATAGTAGTTTTCTGTACCTATGTCAGTGGCTTTTTATTGCTGGTCCAATAACTTTGTACATGTGTTGTTGTAACTTTACATACCTATATTAATAACTTTTTATTACTTGTCCAATTGCTTTGTACATGTTTTATAATGGCTTTCTGTAACTATGTCAGTAGCTTTCTATTACTGGTTTAGTAGCTTTGTATATGTGCTATGGTAGCTTTCTATATCTATGTCAGTAGTTTTTTAGATTGCTTATTTTTTATTATCAAGTTGATAAAGAGTACCACGTTTGCGGCGCAGCCGCATTACTGTTTTTAGTTTTCATTTTAAATATTAATATTTTGTTGTATCGTTGTTCTTGCAGAATTGTCCCCCTTTGCATGTAGATTTTGAAAATCATGTAAATTTGGATATTGGAGCCTCCATTGACCAAGAGATCATTTGGCCAACCAAGAAGTGTTGAAATGAAGTTTTGTGCTGAAGGCCGGTGACAAAATTATGCCTATGGGTTCAGAGTGTTACCATTGAAAAATGATAGTAGCATTACAACATTAACAATAGCTTTATACAAATATTGTAATAGCTTTTTACAACTATGTTAGTGGCTTTTTACAACTATGGAAATAGCTTTTTACATAGCTATACTGCATACTTTTTGTATCATTGAATATGTTTTCTTTTTCCGATTGCAGTAGCATTTTTCTTTTGATTGTATATTTTACATTTCATAGTTTTGTAAGTCTTTGAGAATTCTCTTAGTTTTTTGGAGTAGTTTTTGTTCTGCTTGTTAGTAGTTTTTGTTCTGTTTGGTTATTGTTTTTGGCGTTGATGAAAGTCACTTTTGGTGATTGTGAGAGTAGCTTTTGTTACTGGTGGTAGTAGCTTTCTGATGTTGGTGACAGTAGCGTTTGTTGCTGGTGAGAGTAGCTTTTGGTGTTAGTGATAGTAGCTTTTGTTAGTGGGAATAATAGCTTTTGGTTTTGGAGAGCATAGTTTTTGTTGGTATAGTAGCTTTTATTGCTGGTGATAGTGGCTTTTATGACTTCCTAGAGGTTTCCGGAAATCTCACCAGAGTAGTTTTTATTGCTAATGACGGTAGATTTTGATGTTAGTGACAGTAACTTTTGTGGTCGTCGGAGATCTCGCCAGAGGTTACTGGCAATCTCACTAGAGTAGCATTTGTTGCTAGTGACAGAAGCTTTTGGTGTTACTGACAATATCTTTTGTGATCACCAGAGGTCAGCCGGTGACCCCGCTGGAGTTGGCCGGAGGTCGATTGGAGACCCACCGCAGTTGGCCGGAGATGGGAGAGAGTGATTGTTGACTTTTTACTCTAGTGGCCTTTATATAAATATTGGTTTTTATATCTAAAATTTAACACCCTTTTTAATCTAGTAGTCTGACAAGGGAAGAAAATATTTGATGGCCCTATACTAAAAAAAATTCAAAAATGGCCTTATATGTAATTAGCCCAAATATATACCTCTAATCCAGCAAAAATGTGGAAGGTCCACAACCTGAACCATGAGATAAGAACCAGTATGGTAATTCATTGTCATAGTTTTGTTACAATTCATTCATATTCAAATTAAATTGTTTGATTGAGGAAGTTATAAAGTAGAGCAGTATCCAATGGAAGAAGTAAGAGAATACGAACCGCAACACCATTATCGACATCATCAAAAGCTTGGTCGTCGTTATCAAAGGTTTCGATAATCCCATCATCTAAAACTTTTGCTCCTGCAGTTGCTGCCACAGTGTCCAAGAGGTCGTGGTCAATAGGAGGAGGGGAGAGGTCGAATGGCAAAGCCTTGGTCTTCGTTTTGGAAGATGAGAAAAGTGTGAGCTTTTGTTGCTTCTTCGTCTGGGTCAGATTGACAAAGGGAATTGCAAAGCTTTGGTGTGGATGGTAAGAGAATAAACGCCATGGATTAACAAGGAGAGATTCACATGTTACTCTTGCTATTTTTTCTCCTCGAATTCCTTCTCTTTCTAGTTTTGGCCCCTCCCCACAAACATTTTATAATTTTCATTGTTGTTCAAGTAAATCCAGAATATGCGTCTAGCCCAAACTCTAGGTTATTTGACCTAGTGGTAATAGGGTTAGAGTTAGAGATATTCTCTAAGATATTCATAGATATCGGATTAATTGTACGATTATCTTTCCTCGTACAACTCTAATTCTATGTCTTGTAATCCTCTATATAAAGAAGCCCCTATTATCAATGAAAGCACAACTCAATTCTCTCACAATTTTAGTTTTCCTTAAACACGTTATCAGCACGAAGCTCTAACCTTGAAACCTTTATTTTGTAGCCTTCAATCCCTAGCCGCCACCACAACACATATTGAAGCCACGGATTCCAAGAGCCCAGAACCAGCAACGTAATCACCGAAACAGGCCAGAATCCACTTGAACCGACCGTCTAAAGTTTTGGACCGGTTTGGTTAGCCTCGCTAGCCCCCTGCACCTGCCCTGCTCTTGCCTCCGCCTACCTGTCGCACACATCTGTCTACAGCCTCTCCATAGAGCCCCAGCAGTCCCCGTGCGTATATTTCTACAAAGCCCCAACAATCCCCTCGCACATCTCTTGATAGCAACTCAATAGGCCTCGCAAGCACCTCAGCAGCACCTGCGCGCAGTACTAGGCAACTTCTCCGCAGCCCTCACACAAGCAGCGCAACGCTACGCAGCAACCCCGTAGCAGCTCCGACTAGCTACAACCGCTGACCACCTCCGACAACTTTTCCTGCACTTTTTCAGTGATTTTTTTGGTCAATTTTTTTACACTTTTGAGGTATGTTTTAAAGGTTCTTCAAGTTCCCATTTTTGAATTTTTTTTATTGTTTTTCTCTTCTTTTCTAGGGGACTTGCAAACTCTTTTCTCCTACCCCCCCCCCCCCCCCCCTCCCCCTTTCTTCTTCATAGGGGATACCAAAAGTCAAACTGTGGGGGTTCGTGCTCACTCCAAGCTTGGAGCTTGTTGACATCTCCAAATTTAAAGTTTATAGAGAATTTATGATCGACCACTTACATCATTGTTTCAATCTAATCCAACCCCTCTTGGAATCAGATTTCTTGGAAGTGACTATGCTCATAAATTCCTAATTTCTTAAAAGCGACTATGCTCATAAATTTTATTGTTTTCATGGTAGCCTTTTTCGCTGCGAAACTAACCCAAATCTTTTGTTGTTTTTCAGGATGAGTAACCTGAACAAGTTGAGCTTCGCTCCACTAGAGACAACAAGCGCAGGATACCACAAATGAGTCCGTGATGTGCGCAAGCATCTTAAGGTTGATTGGATCCTAGATACGATCCGAGAGCCAAGCAGAACAAGCTTACTCTTCAACAAGTCACCGCTTTTGAAGCAAATAGAGCTACGAGAGAGGCAAATGAAACTAAAGCCATAATTCTCATGACAAGGCACATGAATTATGCACTCTAGAATGAGTATCTCAATGAGGAAGACCCTAGAAAACTATGGGTAGAACTCGAGAAGCGATTTGGCAACGTTCGTGACTCCCTGCTTCCTGATTTAGAATTGAGATGGCATAGCCTCCGCTTCTGTGATTTTAAGTTTGTACTTGACTACAACTCGGAAGCCCTTTGTATCAAGTCTTTAATGGAATTCTGTGGACAGAACATCATTGATACGATGTTGATCAAGAAGACTCTCTCTACCTTCCCCGTCTTGTCATTGACGATTGCAAAAAATTATCGGATTGATGCCAATGCTGTACGATCACAAGATTTCATGAGCTTATTGGAGCCATGAATGTAGTTGAAAACCAAGTCTATTCCGGAGTCTAATTATAGTTGTACCTCTAAGGGAGGGTGTATGGAGCGAAACCCTAAGGAAAGAGATAATTCTGGATGTTTTGTTCCATATTCTCACCCCAAAGAGAAAGGAAACTGCCAAGATAGGCATGCACGGAACTGTGGAGGTCAACGTGTGAAGAGAGAGAAAGGCAGAGCCTCCGGCTTTGGTGGTGGCTCCACCAAGGATCATGGCCTTCCCCAATGTACTGATAGGAGCATAAAATGCATCGAATTTATAGTTCAAACCTTTATACTTTTGCTTAGTTTATTCCTTAAAAAGATCAATTTAACTTTGTTATTTTCTTAGGTACTTTGAGAAGCAGTTAAGGAGAAAAGAGAGCTATTGTGCGAAAATCAAGGCACTTCACATGAAGTAATGATGCAAAGGATGGAGTCTGATAATTCATTTGGTCATAAAACTCAAGAGAAGATGGAGAGAGTTGGCGTGAAATACAGTTGCAGAGAAGCAGAAAACAGAGTACAAGAGTCTGCCTTATTTTCTTCTGTTTTGGGAAGCTGTTTTGAAGAACTTTCTAGTGTAATTATGAAGAAAGGCCTGGCAACATTTGAAGATCACATGTTCTACTATAACTGAAGGCAAATATTTGGTCCAGAATGATAAAAAGGAAGCCGGAGGCTGTGCTCAAAGTTGGTTCCCCGAGAAGACTATTTCCATCAGCTTTTCAGGAAGCTTTTTCAAGGACTTTTATACTGAACTTAAGGGATGAAAATCATAAATTTCTCTGCCCATAATTGAAGAATATATGTTGTAGAGCAGTATAGAATCAAGAATCATCCAGAAAGGTGGTGTAATGAAGAAGTTACGATGCTGCATAAATGAGCAGAGGATAAGGAAAATCTGGAATTTCTGACAAGTCTTTATGCGAAGCATTTTCAAGACCGTTGTTGGGCCACGTTTCAAGAA